>CM038682.1:535031933-535336846 GCA_021605205.1 Aegilops longissima | reverse complement strand
TGAGCACAACACGAGCCAGCAGCAATGTATTCAGCTTCCGAGAGACAAGTGATACGCAGTTCGCTTTCTTCGAGGACCAACAGACCAAAGATCGTCCGAGGAAATGACAAGTGCCGATGTTGACTTGCGGTCCACACGATCACCAAAGATAGTCGAGTCGAATATCCAATGAGATCAAAAGCGAGAGCCCTTGGGGTACCATAATCCTAGTGTTGGTGTGTGAGCTAGATATCAAGAATATGCTTCACACCTTATGGTGTGATTCCTTCGTGTAGCTTGAAATCGGGCACACATGCAAACACTAAGCATTATATCCGGCCTAGATGCACATAAGTACAATAAAGAACCAATCATGGAGCGGTATACCTTGTGATCAAGTCAATACCATTTTCATCAAGGCATAGATGGCCATTTGTGGGCATAGGAATTTTGATGCCTTTGCAATCTTGCATGCCGAATTTCTTCGTGACATCTTTGAGGTATTTCTCCGAGATATGAATATGCCATTGTGTTGTTGATTTAATTTGAAGACCTAAGAAGAATTTCAACTCTCCCATCATAGACATTTGATATTCTTCACTCATCATATAGGCAAATTCATCACTATAACGTTGGTCAAGACAGCCAAAGATAATATCATCAACATATATTTGGCACACAAACAGTTCACCATCATAAGATTTAGTAAAGAGAGTAGGGTCGAGTGAACTGGTGTGAAGCCATTCTTCACGAAGAATTCCTTCAATGTATCATACCACGCCCGAGGGGCTTGCTTGAGGCCATAGAGGGCCTTATTAAGTCTCAAGACTTTGTCGAGTTCTTTGGATCTTCAAAACACGGGGTTGAGCAACATATACTTCTTCCTCAAGCTTACCATTGAGGAATGCACTTTTCACATCCATTTGATATAAGATAATATCATGATGATTAGCATAAGCAAGTAATATCACGAATAGCCTCAAGTCTAGCAACAGTGCAAAAGTTTCATCGAAATCAATTCCTTCAACTCTGTGTAGCCTTGAGCTACCAGTCGTGCCTTATTCCTTACCACAAGACCATTTTCATCTTGCTTGTTGCGGTAGATCCACTTTGTGCCAATGATATTATGCTTGCGAGGATCTGGCGTTTGACCAGTTCCTTACATTGTTGAGCTCGAATCGATGTAATTCTTCTTGCATAGCCTGAATCCACTCCGCCTCGTAAATGCTTCATCTACCTTAGTGGGCTCTGTGATAGAGACAAAAGCATAGTGCCCACAAAAGTTAGATAAATGTGAAGCTTTTGAGCGTGTGAGAGGACCTGGCGCTTCAATGTCATCGATGATCTTCTCCACTTGCACTTCTTTTGCAACGCGAGGATGAGCTGGTTGTCGCCGAGGAATTTGATCATTTTCCTCAAAGACCATTGTCTTCAAAGATTATCTTCAGTGCATCACCGACGTTCTTCAGCAGACAGAATGAATTCTTCAGCAGAGTTCTTCAAGAGGAATGACATCCTCGCTGCCTTGAACTTGATAGAATCCTCGGTGCTGGTTCATCTAACACGAAGGTAGGTGCTCTCTTTGCAGCCATTAGTTTCATCGAACCGCACATCTACAGGTCAACAATCTTGTGAAGAGCGATGTTGAAGACTCTGTAGGTGTGCGAGTCCTTTCCGTAACCAAGCATAAAACCTTCATGTGCTTTCGTGCAAATTTAGAATTGTGATGAGGATCTCTAATCCAGCATTTAGCAATCAAGACTTTGAAATAACTTACATTGGGTTTCTTGTCGGAGGAGTTCATAGGCGTCTTTTGAAGAATTTGTGAAGATATACTGTTGATGATGTGGCACGCAGATCAATTGCATCAATCCAAAACGACTAGGTGTTTTGTATTCATCAAGCATAGTGCGAGCCATCTCAACAAGAGTTCTGTTCTTGCGCCCACGACGCCATTTTGCCGAGGAGTATAAGGAGCAGATAACTCATGAGTAATACCAAGTTCATCAAGATAGGCATCAAGACCGGAATTCTTGAACTCGGTTCCATTGTCACTCCTGATGTGTTTGATCTTCACACCAAAGTTAGTTGAAGCCCTCGAGGAAAATCGTTTGAAGACTTCCTGCACTTGATTTTTGTAAGTAACAATGTGTACCCATGTGTAACGAGAGTAATCATCAACAATAACAAAGCCATATAGAGATGCATCATTAACGACAGATGAGTAATGATTGGGACCAAAGAGGTCCATGTGAAGCAATTCGAAGGGACGAGTAGTGGTCATGATAGTCTTCGCTGGATGCTTGGCCTTGGTCATTTTTCCAGCTTCACAGGCTCCGCACAAGTGATCCTTGAGGAATTTGACATTTTCAATGCCAATGACATGCTTCTTCTTTGCAAGCGTGTGCAAATTCCTCATGCCTGCGTGACCAAGTCGCCGATGCCATAGCCAGCTTTACAAGCTTTTGCAAGTAGACACACGGCTGGTTGTGGTCTGAGAGAAATCAACAATATACAAGTCTCCTCTCCTAAAGCCTTCAAGACTTTGGAATTGTCACCCATAATCACAACACAACGATATTTGCCAAAAATAACAACCATATCAAGATCACAAAGCATTGAGATCGACATGAGGTTGTATCCTAAGGACTCAACAAGCATGACTTTGTCCATGTGTATGTCCTTAGAGATCGCAACCTTACCAAGACCCAATACCGACTTTTGCCTTTGTCAAGAAAGATGATATGCTTCAGATGTGACGGTGATAAGGGAGCATCCATCAATAGATTCTTGTCACCAATATGTGATTTGTACATCCACTATCGAGAACCCACTCGGTGGCTTTGGGTTGATCATCCTGCAGATGAATTAGTATAACTTACGATCTCATATACTTCATCGAAAGAATATGATATCAAGTTCATCGATGAATTTCATCACCAAGATAATGATAAGCAAGATGAGGACGTGTGAAATGAAAGTTCATTTCATCATGATTAGCTGCGTCCTTTCGTGCATTTTGTCGTCCCCAACAAATTCTTCAGACGTTAAGGCACGCCCGAGACCTGACCCTGCAGAAGAGATTAGTTCTTTTCTTCACCACCCACATCTCAAGGGGTGGAAAGAGTTCATCACTCTGCGAGCACCATACGAGAATGGTGGCATAGAAGCCAAACCATTTCGCTTCACATAAGAGGGGTTAGAGTAAGCATATGAATAAGCAGAGAAATTCTTCGAGGACTTATGAACATGTTGGTTTGAAGAATAATGCACATATTCATAGCCCTTAGCTCTACCCTCGAAATGAGTTGTTAGCATGATGATAATCATATGAGGACTTTGATCCTTTTGAGGAATTTGATCCACGTGAGGAATTTGGTCCGTATGAGGACTTGGATCCATATGAAGAATTTGGTCCATATGAAGAATTTGATCTGGGGTTCCTATTCTTCACGTGTGGTGTCATGAGGACATTCACCAAGACTTTCAAGGCACTTCTTGGGAACCCAGATTTTCTTCATAGGGGAACCGCTCCTGCAGTTAGTGCCAACATATCTAGCAAATACTTCACCATTCTGATTTTTGAACAGTTTATAGTTGAGTCAAATGACTCATCGGAAGAATGAGGAGATTCGCATGTAAAGCCAGATAAGTTAGATGGATCAAATGGAGGTCCTTTGCAGCAACCCATGAGGTTTTGGGATACCGCTCAAAGCTTCCAATATGTTCCATCAAGATTGAGTTTCCTCTCAAAGGCAATACCCTCTTTCCTAGGGTTCCTGTTGAGGATCTGCTTTTTAAGCACATCACAAAGAGTCTGATGCCCTTTGAGGCTTTTGTACATGCCTGTCATATACAATTCCTTCAGCCCTGCATTGTCAGTGATACTAGCAATGTCCTCAGATGAGGAATTAGTGATAGCAGAGGCAAGTGAAGAATTTGTAACAGCTAAAGCATTTGAACATTCAGGTGAAGAATTAGCAGATTCACGTTCAATGCACTTTAAGCATGGAGGAACAAATTCTTCCTGAGAAGTGCTGATTTGTTGAGCAAGTAATGAATCGCGCTCTTTCTGAAGATCTTCATAACACACTCTTAGCTTCTCAAGATCTTGCTTTCTTTGAAGAAATTCATAAGAAAGTTTCTCATGATCGATAAGAGAGAGTTATGATGACCTTGAAGGTTGTCAAACCTAGACCAAGTCTCTGAAGATTTTCAATCGGGGCTTTAGTGCGATCCATTTCTTCACCTAACATATCATCACTCTTATCTAGCATGTTTTGAACCTTTTCTAAAGCCCTTTGTTGTTTTACAGCAATCTTAGCAAGTTTTGAGTAATCGGGCTTTAGATCTTCATCGATTCATTTTCACTAGATTCAGAGGAGGTATATTTGAGTACCTTGGCACCCTTTGCCATGAAGCAATAGGTGGGGCGTAGTCATCACTATCTTCATCAGCTTTGTTGGTGAGGTCATTTTCTTGAGTTGAAGATGGACTTGTCGACGAAAGCAGTAGCGAGAGCTAGACTCGCCACACCAGACTCAGATTCTTCTGATGCCTCCTCTTCCTCGTGTTCCTCAGATTCAGCTTCAGAGTCCATTTCCTTGCCAATGAATGTCCGAGCCTTTTTGGATCTGCTCTTCTTGTGAGAAGAAGGCTTTGAGGATTTTGATGATGAAGATTTCGATGATTTCTTCTTCTTCTTCGCGTCATCAGAACTGTAATCCTTGTGTTTTTTCTTCTTTAATTCCTTTTCCCACTGAGGAAAATCTTGGATGTAGTGACCAGGTTTCTTGCATTTGTGACAAAGTCTTCTCTTATAGTCACCGGATGAGGAATCACTGTTTCTTGAGGATTTTCCAAAGCGACCACGCCTTGAGAACTTCGGAATTTCTTCACGAGCGGTGCTAGTTCTGGCCTAATTCTTCAGATCTCCAAGGCTACTACCGAGTCTTCACACTCAGATTCGCACACAACCTTGGCCTTCGTGGCACGTGTTTTCCATAGCTAGAACCATAGAGATCTCTTTTTGACAAGTCGAACTCGTGAGTATTCAGCCTTTCGAGGATATCGGCAGGATCAAGAGACTTGTAGTCAGCCCGCTCTTGTATCATCGGACCGTGAGTATCAAATGAGGAATCAAGCGATCTCAACAGCTTTCTTCACCACCTCATGGTCGGTGATGTCGATGGCACCGAGGGCTTGAAGCTCATTTGAGATGTCGGTGAGGCGATCAAAGGTTTGTTGGACATTTTCATTGTCGAGTCTTTTGAAGCGGTTGAAGAGATTCAAGAACATCAACTCGAGAGTCACGCTGAGTTGAGACTCCTTCATTCACTTTGGACAGCCTGTCCCTGATGAGCTTGGCAGTTTCAAAGCACTCACTCTTCCATATTGACCTTTGCTCGATGGCCACATATGATATTCTTCGCTTGAGAATCGAGTTGCTTGAATCTCTTCACATCAGCAGAGATTCAGAGTAGGTGTGACCGAGGGAACACCATTTTCCACAACATACCGTAGATCGTTGTCAATTGCTTCAAGATGCATTCGCATCTTGTTCTTCCAAAGAGGGTAGTCCGTCCCATCAAAGGTAGGGCACCCTGCCGAGACCTTGATCATACTGCGGTCGACATAACTAAAACTCCGGTGGTTAAACCAAAATCACACGTAACAAGGAGTACCTTGCTCGATACCAATTGAAAGTGCGTTATATTGACTAGAGGGGGTGAATAGGCGATTTTATGAATTCTTCATCGAGGAATTTGCGGTGAGGAAATTCCTTAGCGAAGAACTACTTGCAGCGGAATAAGTACTCGAAGTAAGCATAACAGAATACATGCATGGTCATCATGATGAAATGAAGACTAGCACAGAGTACGAAAGCGTAATAACAGGATAACACAAGATGAAGACAAACAGATCAAGAAATTGAACTGAGGAAATTGAGAAAGTCTTCATCAAAGTCTTCAAACACGATATGAACAAACACTCAACACAAGAATGAGGAAATGAAAGGGTTGAGGAAATAGAACCGATTAGGTTGGTGAAGACAATGATTTGGTAGACCAGTTCCAACTGCTGTCTCGGTTATACGTCTGGTTGGAGCGGCTGAGTATTTAAACTCGAGGACACACAGCCTGGACACCCGATCGCCGAGCACGCAGCTCAGACACCAAGTCCTCACCGTATTCTCCTTGAACTAAGGTCACACAGACCTCGCCCAATCACTCGTGGTAAGTCTTCAGCGACTTCCAAACCTTCACAGACTTGGTCACTCGGCGATCCACAATTCCTCTTGGATGCTCTAGACCATGACGCCTAACCGTCTGGAAGAAGCACAGTCTTCAAAGGTAACAAGCGCCGGATCCACGCAGGATCAATCTCTTGATGATGCTCAATCACTTTGGGTTTGTAGGGTTTGGTTTTGGGGTTTTCCTCACTTGATGATTTTCGCTCAAAGTCCTCGGAGGATGGGTTGCTCTCAAATGACAAGTGTCAAGTTCTCTCGAGCAGCCAACCAGCTAGTGGTTGTAGGGGCGGCTATTTATAGCCTAGGGAGCAGCCCGACATGATAAGACATAAATGCCCTTCAATGATATGACCGTTAGGTGGATAAGATATTTTGGGACAGGTGGCAAGCAGACAAAGAACGGTCGGAAATTTGAATCTCAAATTCCTCGTATTATCATGTTCCTCACTGTAGGCAATCCGCACTAGCGAATTCCTAACTCCTCGCTTAGAAAAATTCTCAACGACGTAAGAACTTCGTCTACATCCATCAAGAAATTGACTGAACTATATGACATTTCCAAAGGCTTCACTCAAGGGATTGGTAGGTGTAGGATTTTGAGTTGAGTATCACATGGAAATTTTTCCTTAGTATTTCCTCGACCCCCTTTAACAGTACGGTGTTTCCTATGACTCAAGAAGGAGAAAATGAAACTACGAAAACAAAAGTCTTCATGCTTCATGTTCCTCAAATGAATACCAAGTCTTCAAGGTCACACCAATTTCTTCGCTTTCAAAGTCTTCAGAAAGTCTTCAGAATATCAAAGTCTTCAGTCGAAGAACTTCATTTTTAGGGGTCGACTTTCTCTGTAAATATCAAACTCCTCATAGACTTATAGACCTGTGTACACTCACAAACGCATTAGTTCCTTAACCTATAAGTCATCAATCCACCAAAATCACTAAGGGGCACTAGATGCACTTACACAATGGCATATGCCAAATCGGTGAGACCGAGTTTTTCAACTCGGTGGGTCCGAGATGGTTTCGGCGGAAACCTAAACCTAAAAATTCGAATCACAACTAATCTATGAACTACTTTGGCTGGATAGATGAGTTGCAATCGTGGCAAGATTCAATGTGAAAACAATGTGCTAGGAATCAGACATGGATAGCACAAAGATCAAGTCCATACCCTAACTTGGCGGTGGACTTGCTACGGCTGAAATGGCGGGACGAAATCCGTTGATTGGCGGGCGAAGACCAGCGACAGTGGAGGTTTCAAGGCGAGGAGACAATCCGGAGACCACGATGGCAGAGTGAGCTGATGCGCGGGCGAAGGGTTTCGGAGAAATTTCCAAAATTTTGCCCGTGACTATATATGGCCCGACCACAGCTTGGTGTGACCGAGTGGAACAACTCGGTGGCACCGAGATGCATAACCGTGTTCAATTCTGACAACTCGGTGAGACCGAAAAGTTCAAATCGGTTGCACCGAGATTGAAAACTCAGATCAACTTGATGATCTTGGTAGGACCGAAATGGTAGGATCGGTCGGACGAGAATCATTAAGAGGTTTTGGAAGTTTAAGTCTATGACTAATCGGGACTCAAGTGCTCCTCACACAGAGTGGTTCGAATCGACTTGATCAAATTTTGTGATGTAGCATGAATAGAGTTTGAGACGATAAAAGCATAGATAGCTAAAGAAGGTTCTTAGGCATTCTTGTCCATCCACTTGGCACAAAGAAAAGAATCCAAACAAGCAAAACAACAAGTGGATGTCCTTGAATGAGTAAAATATGCACCAACATGCTCACACAATAAGATGGCAAATGAAATATGTGGCAAAGCATGCACAACCAATTTTAGCATCTATCAAACAATTGGCGATGACTAGGTCATCTATATATGAGCATATTGACATAGGAGTCAAATGAGAACATTTGATCATAGGTTATACTCATCGTTTAAGCTCAAGTGGGGTTACCACTTTTACATAATGCATTAATGTGTTCACACCATTAGAGTTGCTTTGACTCAATTCTTAGAGTTAAGCTCCCCCTAGATGTGAGATCCACCCTTAGAGGGATGAACTAACCTTGGGTTTTGTCGATGATGACTTAATGTAGGTGTTGAAGATGTAGATGCTCAATGTTGATGTAGATCATTTGGAGCAATCCTTTGGAGTGAGTTGCACTTTCAACTTGCCTACATGGGTTAGTCCCACGAGGAACAAACAAGAATATCCATAGACATAGAGTGATGCACACACAAGATGATGTCCATGAAAACATTAGGTTACCTTGTCCCTTGCCTTACCAACATGAGGGTTTGTGACTCCTTGAACTAGTGCAAGATGTGAAAGTTGATTGCACTTGTTCTTGCCAAAATGATATGAGTGAAGAATGTTGGCGGAGTCACCCTCAAGAACTCTCTAGCTCTTCTTCTTCGGGATCCACATCATCTTGATGGGAATCCTTGGAGTTGTAGTTGTACTTGATGAAGTAGAACTTGAGGTAGTCTTGGGGACCCACTCGAACGAGGTTGTAGGTGCTTCTTCAAATGCATCAATCTCTTATTGAAGCTTGTCCTTGCCTTTGTTCCTGTGATCTTGTGGTGGAAGATCATCTTGAGCTTGTGTCCCCTTGAAGGAAGTAGGATCATACTTCTCTTGTTGAGGAACAAACTTTGTCTTGGGGTATTGATCTTCTTCCCACTCAACTCCATTGGCATTGAACTTTCGTTCAAAACCAACACCTTGATTCTTCCGGTGCCTTCCTTGCTTGCGTACAATTTCCTCGAATTGCTTACTCTCGGCAAGGCTCTTGTAAACACCTTTCTCTATAATCCCCTTCAATAAACTATTTTCTTGCTCAAGTGTAACTTGGCTAAGAGAATCATTAGTGGAATCAAGAGAACTACTAGAAGCAACAACATTGGATTTGACATTATTATTGTTACTACTAGAGGAAGTATCTTTCGTGTACTTGTTACTAGACTTGACTTGAGGCATGTAAGTAGATAAGAGTAAACGCTTGGCAATGTAAGAAGAACTTTTCTTGTGGAGATCATCATTGATTGCCTTTAAGAAATCATGCTCTTGCTCAAGATTGAGCTTTTCAGAGCGTAACTTCTCATGAGCCCTTAAAAGTTCTCGATGATCTTCGAAGATAGTTTCATGAGCCAACTTAAGAGTGTTTAGTTCTTTAGTAAGAAGCTCAATTTTCTCCTTATCATTGTCATTCGTTTGATTAGCATGATTAATTGACATCATAGTATTCATCACTAGAGTTGTCAACAAGTAAATCATCATCACCTAGCAAGTCATTTTCATCACTATTGTAATCAACATACTCGGGATGTGTTACCTTTGGACCTTTGGCCATGAAGCATCTTCCAGTTCCTTCATTTGGTGAATTAGATATGTCGTAGGAGTTGGTTGACACAAGTGCTAGATCGGCAACACCTTCATCTTGAGTATATTCGGAGTCGGAGTGATAGCTTCTCTCGGAGTGATGGTCGGAGTCGGAGCCGGAAACCCATTCACCAACATGAGCTTGATGTCTTCGTTTTGTGTAGCTCCTTGATGACTTGTCCTTCCTTTCCGAATCCTTGCTTCTCCGTGAGGGTCTTCGTTCATAATGATCATCTCTACTCCTCCTCTCTCTCGGTGGTGATTCTTCTCTTTTGCTTCTTCTTTTTGGAGAATCTTCCCTTCTTTTGTAGGGTGCCGTACACTCATTTGAGTAGTGTCCGGGTCTCCCACAATTGTAGCAATTGCGCTCTCGACTAGAAGATCTTTTGTCATTGTAAGACCTTGACTTGGAGCTTCTTTCTTTGCTTCTACTTTTGTAGAATTTGTTGAAGTTCTTCACCATTAAGCTCAATTCTTCATTGAAGGTTGGTTTCTCACTTGATGATGTGGGGGCTTCACTTGAGGCTTTGTAAGCACCACTTGACTTGTTGTGAAGTTCCTCCTTGTCCTTGAGTGACATCTCATGAGCAACAATCCTTCCAATGACTTCCGTTGGCTTGAGATCTTTGTAGTTTGGCATAATTTGGATCAATGTGCACACGGTATCATACTTTCCATCCAATGCTCTTAGGATCTTCTTGATGATGAATTTGTCGGTCATCTCTTCACTCCCTAAGCCGGCAATCTCATTTGTGATAAGAGCAAGCCTAGAGTACATTTCAGCGACACCTTCACCATCCTTCATTTTGAACTTGTCAAGCTGACTTTGGAGCACATCCAACTTGGATTCCTTGACGGACTCGATACCTTCGTGCATATCAATCAAAGTATCCCAAATTTCCTTTGCATTCTCAAGACGGTTGATTTTGTTGAATTCTTCGGGGCACAATCCGTTGAAGATGATGTCACATGCTTGAGCATTGTATTGTAGCATCTTCAATTCTTCCGCATTAGCTTCACGGTTCGGTTCTCTCCCATCAAAGAATTCACCTTGCAAGAATACAAATAATTGCCCAAACGGCGGGGTTATGTCCAAGAATATGCATTTTCATCTTATGCTTCCAACTAGCAAAATTAGTACCATCAAAGTAAGGACCTCTATGGTGATAATTTCCCTCGCTAGACGCCATACTCTCCTAGGTTGTGAAACCAAGGCTATGACCACCAAAAGCTATGGAAATCAAAGCAAATGGAGACCAAAGCTCTGATACCACTTGTAGGACCTTGAAGTATGTCTAGAGGGGGGGTGATTAGACTACTTGACCAATAAAAGCTATGCCTTTTCCCAATTTTATAGTTTGGTAGATTTTAGCTAATTTACGACAAGTCAAGCAATCATCACACAATTCAAGCAAGCATGCAAAGAGTATATTGGCAGCGGAAAATAAAGCATGCAACTTGCAAGAAAGTAAGGGGAAGGGTTTAGAGGCTTCAAACGCAATTGGAGACACGGATGTTTTTGGCGTGGTTCCGATAGGTGGTGCTATCGTACCTCCACGTTGATGGAGACTTCAACCCACGAAGGGTAACGGTTGCGCGAGTCCACGGAAGGCTCCTCCCACTAAGGGTCCACGAAGTAGCAACCTTGTCTATCCCACCATGGCCGTCGCCCACGAAGGACTTGCCTCACTAGTGGTAGATCTTCACGAAGTAGGCGATCTCCTTGCCCTTACAAACTCCTTGGTTCAACTCCACAATCTTGTCGGAGGCTCCCAAGTGACACCTAGCCAATCTAGGAGACACCACTCTCCAAGAAGTAACAAATGGTGTGTTGATGATGAACTCCTTGCTCTTGTGCTTCCAATGATAGTCTCCCCAACACTCAACTCTCTCTCATAGGATTTGGATCTGGTGGAAAGATGATTTGAGTGGAAAGCAACTTGGGGAAGGCTAGAGATCAAGATTCATATGGTAGGAATGGAATATCTTGGCCTCAACACATGAGTAGGTAGTTCTCTCTCAGAAATGGTAAGTTGGAAATGTAGGTTCAGTCTGATGGCTCTCTCCACGAGTGAAGAGGAGGTGGAGGGGTATATATAGCCTCCACACAAAATCCAACCATTACACACAATTTACTAAACTCGGTGGGACCGAATAGTTAAACTCGGTCGGACCGATTTAGTAAACCTAGTGACCGTTAGTGATTTTCGGTGGGACTGACATGCATCTCGGTGAGACCGATATGGTTAGGGTTAGGGCATAACGTAATCTCGGTGAGACCGATTACACAAACTCGGTGAGACCGATTTTGGTAATTAGCTAACCGAGAGTTTGTCGTAAACTTCGGTGGGACCGATTTGCTCTTTTCGGTGAGACCGAAATGTTACAAAAGGAAACAGAGAGTTTACATTGCAATCTCGGTGGGACCGATCGCTCACTTCGTTGGACCAAACGTTACGAAGGGAAGCAGAGAGATTGCAACCCCATCTCGGTGAGAGCGAGATCCCTATCGGTAAGACCGATTTGCTTAGGGTTTGTGGCGATGGCTATGACTTTTGGAATCGGTGGCGCGGATAGAAAGAATCAGTGTGACCGATTTTGGCTTTAGGTTTAGGTCATTTGTGGATGTGGGAAAGTAGTTGAGGGTTTTGGAGCATATCACTAAGCACATGAAGCAAAAGGCTCATTAAGCAACACCTCATCCCTTCTTGATAGTATTGGCTTTTCCTATAGACTCAATGTGATCTTGGATCACTAAAATGTAAAATGAAGAGTCTTGAGCTTTTGAGCTTGAGCCAATCCTTTGTCCTTAGTATTTTGAGGATCCACTTTCATCATCCATGCCATGCCATTCATTGAGCTTTCCTGAAATAATAGTCTTAGAATAGCATTAGCTCAATGAGCTATATGTTGTTATGAATTACCAAAACCACCTAGGATAGTTTCACTTTCACCCCACCCCCGCTTTCGACCGTAGCGCCCAACACAAGTCCGTTTGTCCGTTTTACGGTCGCCACACCCTCCCGATGAACAGGACCCCGTTTCGACCGTGGCGCCCAACACAAGTCCGTTTAATCCGTTTTGCGATCGCCACACCCTCCCGATCAACAGGACCCCGTTTCGACCGTAGGAGGTCCGTTTCTCCGCTTCTTGCGCGCCAGCCCTCGATCAACAGACCCGTTTCAAACGTGGCCGGTCGAACACAAGGCCATTTACTCCGTTGTGCGGTACGCCAGGCCTCGTTTCCATCGCTTGTTTCGTCCAATCCCTCCCGATGAACACGACCATGCATTCCGTTCCGACCCAGTCGGTTGGCTCCCCATGAACACGACGACGACGCTGTTTCTCGGTTCCGACCCAGCCATGTACGTATGCGCGATAGGCGTTAGAGACCCTGCCCGTATGTACGTACGTGGCCGTATTTTCTTTCTTGCACCCTCGCCGCTGTACGTACGTGTACATGCTACGTGCACGCCTCTACTACGACACGTGCGCACCTCTACATCCACCAGTATATATGTACGTACACGTTCGCGACCAGAATGACAACGCTACGTACGCTTCGACCAGGTGGGTCCCGATAGTCACGCACTTCCTTGCGTGCGAAGATGTAGCTGGTGGGTCCCAACAGTTAGGGGGGCGAATCGTTTTTTTTTGCCCGGACGCACTTCTTTGCGTGCGAAGGTGTAGCTGGTGGGTCCCGGCAATCGAAGCGTTTTTTTTTCGAAATATGGTGGCCCGTCGGTGGGTCCCCGCTGTCGTGGAGGAATAATTATTCTGCGCGTAATAAGGAGGCACTTCCTTGCTGCGGCCATGGACCCAATATCGCCCTCTCCACGTCTGATCCACGTCCGATGGAAACCGTTCCTTGACCACGTTGACCACGCCGCGCCGAGAGCACCAGGGCGGTGGACGACGGAGAGGCCTAGGAAGGAGACGACGCGGAGCCGGGGAAGACGCGGCAATGGATGCCCACGCGTAGGAGTACGAGGGTTCACTGGTTCGCTGCGGTGTGAGGCTGCCGTCGCCGTAGAATAATAGGGGGTGTGGGTGAGTAGAGGGATGGCCTGGCCAGCGGTGGGAGTAGTAGGGGGCGGTGAGGCCTCCGCCGGATCGCAGCCGGCCACGGGAGGCAGGAGCACGAGGCACGACCGGCGCTGGTTTGGGCGGCTGGAGCAAGAAGACTAGAGGTTGAAGAAGCACTACGGCCATTGGATGGACATCGTACGGTCACTGGAGCTAGAATCGTGCATATTGACTAAGTTGACAAAGCCCTCCGTCCCGTCAACTTAGTAGGCCCTAAGTCAGCCTGCCACTATCTTGGGTCCCAGCTAACGGGGAGTATTCATTTTTTGTGCGTAATAAGGAGGCACTTCCTTGAGTGCGAAGATATAGCTGGTGGGTCCGAGCTGTCGGTGATGTAACGTTTTTTCGCGAAATCTGAGGCCCTTCGGTGGGTCCCTCGATGTCGGTGGACGAATCATTATTTTGCGCGTAATAAGGAGGCATTTCCTTGCGTGCGGCCGTGGACCCGGTATCGGCCTCTCCACGTCTGATCCACTTCAGATGCATGTCGGTCGTTGACCATGTTGACCAGGCCGCCGAGAGCACTAGGGCGATGGACGACGGCGAGGCCTAGGAAGGAACGACACGGACGCAGGGGAAGACTCAGCAGCTTGTTTCCCACGCGGAGAAGTCTGATGAACGAGGGTTCTTGGTTCGTCTGCCGTCGCGGAGAATAACATCAGTGTGGGTGAGTAGAGGATGGCTAGGCCAGCGATGGGAGTACGGGGCGGTGAGGCTCTTGGCAGGCAAGACAGCCGGCAGGGAGGAGGGAGCAGCAGTCCCTTGGCGCTTGTTTGAGCGGCCGGAGCAGAAGAGCAGAGATTGAAGAAGACAACGACCGTTGGATGGCCATCCAACGATCCTTTGCTGTCGTCAACCTTTTTTAGGAAAGCCTCAAATCTGTGGAAAACAGCATACAACCCATCTGCCATTATTTCTAATAATTTACAGCCCATTTGCTAATTCTTCGTGTTTTTTGGAGCCCATATTCTTTTGTTAGCATTACAGCCCATATTGTGGCCATTGTTAAAAATTATACGAAATTTTGCATATTTCAAAAGGGTCCGAACTGTTTTTAATCCCAAATTTCGACTCACATTCAAATTGATTTTAAAACTAAATGTATATCAATATAAAATCCAACAAATTCTCCACGCATAAAAATTAATGTAATTTAAAATCTCGAAATGAAAAAAAAAATTGAAACTAATTGCCGCTTTGATGTGTTTAAAAATGTACAACCCATTTCTCATTACTGATGGGCCATTTTCTCGGCCAGCCGAATGAAAGCTCTCCTCGTCTTGAAAGATTTGCAGCCCAACAGGCCTGACAAAGCGACTTACTTGGAAAATCACAAAAAAACTGGGCTGTGGCCGTGGACCCAGCTGTCAGCCTCTCCACGTACAGTACTCTTCCGATGGAAGTCATTCCTTGACCACGTTGACCACGCCGCGCGGAGAGCACCACGGCGGTGGACGACGGCGAGGCCTCGGAAGGGGACAACACGGAGCCGGGGAAGACGCGGCAGTGGAAGCCCGCGCGGAGAGGAGTATGAGGGTTCACTGGTTCGGCTGCGGTGTGAGGCTGCCGTCGCCGCAGGGCTTGGCCAGCGGTGGGAATAGTAGGGGGCGGTGAGTCCTCCGCGGCAGCACAGCCGGCCACGGGAGGCAGGAGCATGAGGCACGACCGGCGCTGGTTTGGGCGGCTGGAGCAAGAAGACCAGAGGTTGAAGAAGCACTACGGCCGTTGGATGGACATCGTACGGTCACTGGAGCTAGAATCGTTCATATTGACTAAGTTGACAACGCCCTTCGTCCCCGCCAACTTAGTAGGCCCATAAGTCAGCCTCCCACCAAGGTGGGTCCCAGCTAGCAGGGGGAGTATTCATTTTTTTGTGCGTAATAAGGAGGCACTTCCGGTGGGTCCGAGCCGACAATGAGGGGCGTTTTTAAGAAATCGATGGCCCGTCAGTGGGTCCCAGCGATCGAGGGCAAACGCTTTTTCGCAAAATCGGTGGCCCGTCCGGTGGGTCCTCGCGTCGATTGGAGGAATCATTATTTTCCGCGTAATAAGGAGGCACTTACTTGCTGCGGCCGTGGACCCACCGAGACTCTCCACGTCAGAGATACTTCCGATGGAAGTCGTTCCTTGACCACGTTGACCTCGCCGCGTTCCGCTGCATGCATGCGTCCATGGGCGTGGTGCGTCCCCACCGTCGACCTCTCACGTCGGTCATCTTCCGATGACTCTCGGTTGTTGACCACGTTGACCACACCGTGCGAAGCGCACCTGCACTAGAACGACCGGAGATGGGGAAGACGGGCGGTGGAGTCGCAGATGGAGAGGTGGGAAACTTCATCGGTTCGGTCTTGACAAAGCACAGCCGCGGTGCCGCCCACGAGACAGGAGCAAGAACGAGAGGTTGAAGAAGGAGCACGGCTGTTGGATTAACATCCAACGGTCCAGCTGCTAGAATCATTTGTTGATTAAGTTGACAAAGCCGTGTGTACATCGCCCGCTTAGCAGCCCACAAGTCACCACCAACCGACGGGTCCCAAATTATCAATGGGATGAATAATTTTTTTCGCAAAACAAGGAGGCACTTCCTTCCGTGCGAAGATACAGCCGGTGGGTCCCAGCTGTCAGGTGGAGGAAACATTTTTTTCAGCTTAATAAGGAGGAACTTTCCTTGCGTGCGACCATGGACCTCGTGGGTCCCGGCCATCAGGCTCTCCACGTACAGTCCTCTTCCGATGACTCTTGTTTGTTGACCACGCCGCACCGAACACAGCGAGGCGGTGGACGACGACGAGGCCCCGGACGGGAACGACTCGGAGATGGGAAAACGCGGCAATGGAGTCGCAGATTGAGAGGAGAAGGGTTATAACTGGTTCTGCTGCAATTCATATCAAACTCAGGTTCACAGGACACGTTCATATTCATAGCCAACATTCACTATCAACAACTCAAAAGATTCATATATACACAAGCTCAGCATATCTATGCATCCAAATGATTGATAGATCACACGACAATATTCATACATAATTCACAAAAAGATTCAGATATACACATGTTCACTATGTTTATGCATCCAAATGATTGAGATCACAGCCAATATGATCCATGGACGAACTTTAATTACCTAGGGTACAGACTGGTAAATGGTGTTCAATCAGAGGTACTTCTTGCTAAAATTAGTTCTTGTACGAGTAAACTTTTGAGTACAAAAGAGGCAGCACAAACAATCTGAACTTTGCTTGTAGGTTTATCCTCAAATAGTGGCCTCGTGCCGATGGAGGTTTGAGCAACTTGGCCACTACTTTCATCCAACTAGTTTACTCGCTCATCTTGGTCCTGTATCTCGCCAAAATTCTACATTGCGCATTTAGAAAGGAGGCGGTTGAGAAAATGAACCACCCAAATTTTTGTGCAGTTCAACCTGAAATGGAGCATCCTTGGCGTGCGGTGATTAAGTCCCGAGATGAATATACGCGTCAACCAACTTGTCTGGAATCTTTAGACTCCATGCCATATAGTATGCTACCATATGTGCCGATAACCAAAAGGCACAAGTTGGGACCAAAGACTGTACTACGTTTTTCTGGGCTATGCACCAAGCAATATTTTTGGCGTTCACTCTCCTAATACTTGGAATTTGACAATTGGTTGACGCGGTTGATACTCGAATGAATATAGGCACTTCTTGTCAACATCGATGCTTGTCTTGAGTGAACTTTGGAGTACATAGCAGCAGCATAAGTACCTGTCCATCGATCATTTTGTGCAGTTCTCTGAAATCACCCGATGTAATGATTTGCTCATGAAGTTCAGGCTCCAAATTACTCCTTTATGAAATCGGCAAAACAGTAGCACAATACCAAATTACCAATACATATGACAGTGCACAATAATCGGGATAAAGACCAGTACCAACCTGTGTGAGGTAGCATATCAATTACTATTTCCTTTGACGAAGCCGAGATAATCCAAGCAATCGACAAAGAAAGGAAGAAAGCAAGCGGAGATTAGCGATGACAAGAAAGGACGGAAGTCGTCGAGGCAATGAAGCACCCAAAGTTTTGTGCAGTTCCACCAAAATCGAGCATCCATGTTGGCACATATATTGAGAGAGTGAGATTACTGTAATAGTGGGACTAGTTGATGAAACATACACTAACAAATAGAAGCACCCTCATTATCTTAATGGGTAAAGTTAGCAACATAGTAGTCTTGCTTAAAGAGAGGTATTAGTTTATTTAATCAGTGCCAATTAGCTCAACTCAACACTCAAAGCATTGCCATTTATCATAGGTTGCAAAACTTAAAAGTGCAAAGATAAAGGAGTTTCTCATGACAATAGCACGATACAAATAGAGATGACAGCAAACTAATATGGATGAAGGCCTTAGGCCCGTACCAACCTGAGAAAAAAGCTTATTCATGTAGTCCCATAAGAGATGATAAAGCACTCACCGGAATCACACAATAGTATATATTTTGTGCACTTCAAATGTATGGTTGAAATCACTCTTGTTTACAAGTGCTGAGATTATATCGAAGATTATCAAGAACTTCCAGCAGAGTTAAAGCACCGCTGGGATACGCTCATTGTATTGTCTTGTGTAGTTCCACTAAAATGTATGATTGGCACAACATGATCCCTGTTTGCACAAGTAGGAACAAGGTGAAACCTTCATTAGCTTAGTGAGAAAGGATAGGAAGACATTAGCATATTACTCAAACAAGAGCATCAAATTCATGATGGACAATACGCAAAACATTGCCTCATTGAACCAATGGCAATAAATTGACATGCAAAACAATAGCACTATTATGTCATGACACTAATAATATTCCTCCCCTGCTCCACCACATGATTCACCTCCATAGACAAACATTCACACGTACATGATTCAGATAGGGTCCTACTAAAGATTTGTTTAACTCCAACAGAAAATTAGGCAAGAATAAATTAGTGGTACTTAAGTGCTCCTAATTAATTAAGTGAGAAAGCAGAAGTGGAAGGGCTCCACGAGGATCGTCTCACATGTAAGGTAGTCATTGCGGAGCCCTTGAATAGCCTCGACCGAGGCCTCTGGCTTCAAACAAGATCGCCTTGGCACTGCTTATTCTTCTTCTTCTTCCTCTTCATGCTATGTTTCTCTTTCTCCTCACCAGTTGGTGAAACCAAGTACATGATTGGCCTTCTAATTCAGAATTGGTTTTGTCGGTGAGGGAGTACAAGTGTACTAGTAAAAACAACATTATTTTCTCATGGCAATGGAAAATAGAGATGAACACATGCATTAAATATCATTCTTACCTAAAGGAAGGTTATTGCGCCAATATGGATGATGAGGATTGGAACACAGATCTCCCTTTGTGCAGTTCCACCAAAATGAACCAACTGCTCCATCGACATTCCAGCTTAAACAAGACAAAAGTCACTTCTTTTAAGAAGAGTTTTGTGCAATGCACCAAAAGGTCACAACAACAACTGGTGAATTGGATATCCTGTTTGCACAAAAGGCACAGAGGAAACAGTCGAGTCTCAAACAATTACAGGCAAAAACATTTGGCTAAACTTGTCGAGTCTCAAACAATTACAGAGCAAAAACAGTGGCATGGCTTCATTTTTACCAGGACATTATATTAAGAACAGCTAAGGCTGCATTCGGTTCACGTGTTTGGTGCAGGATTTTCATAGGAACACAATTCCTACAGTATTCTTTCCCTTCCAACCGTTCGAACACGGAAAGGTGAATAGTGTTTCATAGGAAAGCTGGTCCAGTAGTACCGATTCCATCGGATTAGAAACATCCACGCTGCTCATTTTTTGGGCGGAAGCCCGAGGCAGCGCCGCTGCCATGCGTTAGACAAAGTTGCTGTGTTGTGTTTGCGGAATAAAAAATCAACCTATGTGTGGTACGTGAGGTGAGGACAAGAGTAGTCACCGTGCAGCTGAATAAACAAATAGCATCTCATCTTGCCAAGCATGCTACTCTAAAAAACAAATCTGTACATTTCAGAGTCCATCCGAACACATTCTCTTGAGAGTTTCCTCCGTTCATTGTTCCATAGTTTTATACCTACATTCCTTTCCTATTCCTCTATTTTCATCAAGACCTATGTTTTCTGCCCTTTATTCCGACCGAGCCTAAATATTTGGTATAAGGGCATGGGACGGTGGGTGCACCAAAGAAGACAACACCATGTACGTAAACAGGGGCATAAAGTGGTGATTCATAGTTTGTTGCCCCGAGAAACAAACATCCAAGAAACATATCTGGTTGGTCCCATTTTGTTCACTCTAGCCACCTACTCCTATGTGTGGATAGCAAATCTAGTCCTGGTCATACCACTGTGTACAGCGTTACCCCTATATTTCCTTTTTGACCAAGAGACCGGTTGGATGACCATCTGTACTACTTTCATCCCCTTTCCTTCCTGTTTGTACCAAGTCCGATGTACATACTAAATTCCCCACCCCCACTTTATTTCAATGACAAGTATTTTGGACGGAGGAGTACAAGATTCGACTCCATGAAGTAGCTTTACCTCTAACAATAGAAGAAAAAAAATAGGTGACGTTGGACCATCCGATCGAGAGGGGCTGAGAGGTAGAAAATGATGCACATGCAGCGACGTGGCGAGTGGGAAGTAGAGCTAAGGCGGTTTGAACGAAGATATACCTGAAGGTCGTCGGGATGTGGATAGGTGGGCGGCGGAGGCGGATCCGCCCACAGCAACGCATTTAAGGGATTGGAGGACCTCCAGCGGGCGCGCGGCTAGAGATAGCAGTGCGGCCGGCAGTGGGTCTCCTCCCTCGCTGTAAACGACGGCCTAAACGTTGCCCCTCCTCCCCTTCACCGGCGGAGGGGGATACATCGGATCTGTAACCAGCGGTGAGGATAGAAAGCTAGTGTTTTTGAAGGAGAAAGACAGGTTACTACCCTATCTTGTTTAGATCTGAGAGGATGAGAGTGTGTGAATAGAGCAGCCCTAGCAAGCAAGCGCGAGGCTCCGCCTATATATAAGTAGTGGGGTAGTTTTCCTTTTCACTCCATCAAAACAATCGTTTAAAATTGTGTACTATACTACATGCCAGTCACGGTTTTTTAGTTGTTGATTGTTTTTGAGATAGCTACCCGCTTGTTCCAAGTGGTGTTACGGTGTGCCAGTTCGCACTTTGTATCGTTCAAGTCTGGTAGTACTACAAGTCCCTCCATTAAATGAACAACCACCCCCTCGTAAAATTGTGAACAAACCCACGGTTAAAATTAGCGGAAACGTGGGTTGCCCCAACATGCATTATTATTTATATTTTCTACCCTCCGTTCCTAAATATAAGTCTTTTTATTAGCCACACCTAAGACAAGAATTTTTTATTAGCAGTGAACCCCACATGTCATAGACACAAAAATTGTGGCAAGATTCCCTTAGGCAAGCCAAAGTGTGTCTAACAATTTGAGCAACTCAGGTTAGGCAAGTGTGGCAAGTGTGGAAAAATAATGTGGCAACATAAGACAAACATAGTCACAATCCAAACAGCCCGTGATTTTTGTGACATGCATGAAAATTTGGTTAGTTAAATTTATAGTCAAAATTTGGCAAGGTGCATCAAATCAACACATGCAAGTATCAAAAGGAAAGTCACAACATGCATGCATGCGTTGTACTCCTCCGCTTCCAAATATAAGTCTTTTAGAGATTGCAACAAGTGACTACTCCTCCGTTCCTAAATGTAAGTCTTTTAGGATTCCACTACAAACTACATACGGATGTATATAGACATATTTTAGAGTGTAGATTCACTCATTTTGTTTCATATGTACTCCAGTTCATAGTGAAATCTCTAAAAGACTTATATTTTGGAACGGAGGGAGTACATCTGAAGCAGAATATGTCTACTCCTACATACAAGTAGCCCATTTGAAATGTGTAAAAGAGTTTTTCGAATGCAAAGCTTTGATGTGTCGCGTCAACTCGTACAAGCCGAGAAATTTGATTACTCGACGCCCTCTCCCTCATGGATGAGCTCCGGTGTTTTATCACACTGCCTTTGGCTGCATGACAGTGGGCCAACCACCGTTGGGCCCACTGTCATGGACGCAAAGGCGGGAGTAGTAAGTAGAAGCTTTACACGCTATCCCTCCCGCACGAGGTGGACGGACATGCAGCGATGGATTCGATCTTCGTAGAAGTAGGAGTAACATCATTGTTCGCCTTCTCAAGAGGCGAAGAGCCAAGTGCAAACCGAACGTGGCGATTCTGAACGCCGCGTGGTGCGGTTCCTTGGAGTACTAGCCAGGCTCTTGCATGAGACAAAATTGCTATTGTTTAACAATTAAACTCCATTATCCATTGGTTGATACTCATTACGCATAGGTCCACGCGCTTAGCACCATTTCCTCTGGGGTCACCAATGTTTATTTGCTAATTAATAGCATTCCATGCAATGAACTAGCCATTGCAAGTCATTAAAAGCATGCACACCTCTCATCTCTTATTGGTTGATACGTATGTCAAGAAACAAGAAACAAGGTAGAAGTTAATGCACCGCGCCTAAGTGTTTTGGGACTATTTGGTTTTCAGAAGATGACTTACACACCTAGACGGAGGGAGTAGTATAGACCTGTAAACCGGAAAGGAGTATTTGCCTTTCTAGAGATTTCAACAAGTGACTAGACTTGGCTCAAAAAAAAGTGACTAGACTACACCGTGTGCAAGACCCCTCCCTCCGGTTTATAGGGCTCAAATCTCAAATCTCATGAACCAAGGCATTTTGCGATTGGAGGAATGTATCTCGTACTTTACAAAACTACCCTAATTAAACTCATGCATTAATTACGTAGTTCTCTCGTTTTCCTCTCCGCCTTGGTCGCAGTGCACAATATTGAGGCTAGCCATAGTGGGAGTAACTTAGGTAGTAACTTAACACATCCCAAGACAATTTTGCTTATGTGGAAAGTATTTAATGAGGAAAGAGGTGCTTGTGGTAACATAATATGTTACTGTAACATAGCGCTTTCCGAGGCAAAATGAGTCTATGAGATAATAAATGAAGCAATCTATGATACTACTACTATGTTACTTTGCACTATGGAGGTAGTAACTTACACTAGTGTCATATGCATGACACTAGTCTAAGTTACTCCCACTATGACCAACCCGAGAGAGTGTTTTGATACGCTTTTAGTCTCATGACTAAAAGTAGTGGGACTAAAACTTGTTAGCCTCATCCATGCTTGGATCCAAATACTAAAGAGACTAAAATCAAGTTAATGACATTTCAAAGCATCCGGGCCGCGTGCCATCCACCAAATCACAGCGAGGTGCTACAATCGAGACTCACTGTCACCCCGGTGTGGCCGTCATGACCATTCATATCACAAAACCCACACCTTTACCAAAGAAGTGGTAAGGTGGCCTCCAAGTTGGACTGGACGAAGCAACCATCATTTCATTGGAACGCTCGTTCAAGCCCTTTCTTGAAGAAAACCTCACCCGTGGCTACTCACTTCGCCATTTTTCTTCTCTACCGACGAAGGAAAGGTGGGCGAATCAGTTATGCTGCTATATTTTCATTCCAATAATCTTCTTTTTGCGAAGCACCGACCGATTCTCACATCCTATTCTTTTCCCGTTTTCATTGCGATTGTGGTTTCCTTTCGATTGCTTTTTGTTTGTCAGTTCATTGATGGATCCTGGAGCACTAGGCAAAGATTTGTCGGCGGACAACCCACTAGAGACAACGATCTCCAGGAAGCGAGCACCGACCAACGAGTTGACCATGTTGGCGGGCCAACCCATGGAGACGAAGAACTCCAAGAAACAAGCACTGGCCAAAGAGTTGAGGACGTTGGCGGATGAACTCCTCAAAGAAAGTTGGAAGAACAGCAAGGGCCCCACCGTGCCTACCCTGGAGCTCTGATTGCCACCTATGTGAGGCTCAAGACCGAGTTTGAGGAGATAGTCGCCGTTGAGAAGCAAGATTCCCACAGCAAGGTGATGGCCCCATCGAGGACGAGGAGATGGCCCCGGAGGATGAGATCCCAGTGAGCTGCACAAGGTAAAAAATAATGGCTTATTACCATAGTTGTGGTTTTGATTATTTGCAATGTGCTTGCTTTTTTTTATTTGCAATGTGCTTGCTAATATGTTAGTGTTGTGCAGTGCGGTGGTTGTCCTTGATGATTCCGATGTCGTGGTCCGTCTGTTGGCATCGCCCGAGATCGATTCGATACCGCTGTCCATCCTGTGGACATCGCCCGAGATCGATTCGATGTCGCGGTCGATCCTGTGGACATCGCCCAAATCGATTCCCATGCCGCTGTCCGTCTTTGTGGTCATTGCCGAGATCGATGACAAGAAATAGTTGGTCGCGCTAATCCTTGTGGTAGTTTGCATTGCCACTGTGTTTAATTACCGTAACGATGCGTGTTATCAAACCATCTTAGGGCTAGTGCACTTTGCCTTGTGTGGGCGGATCTTGCTACTTTTGTTTGATAGTGAATCATGCGATGAATCATGTGAACCCTCTCCGAGTTATGGAAATGATGTATCCTCACCAGCTTTTGATGTAATATATGGCATGCTTAGATGTAAGTTTGAACTGTTTATCATATCAGCAGGGCTTGTTTGATGATTCTTGGTGTTAGTAGGCTAGCTATTATGCGAGCTATAGTACTTGCAAAACACTCACCAAGAGAAACGTTGGGGCTGATGAGCTCGTGGTACGCTTATACTTATCCTCGTCGATCGACCAATAGCCCTAGCTCCTAAAATTGTAGGCTTAGCGATCGATCGGACAATAGTCGACATACATTCAGGCCTCATTTGGTTCATAGGGTAGGAAAATCGTAGCAAAAGTACGAGAACGTGCAACACAAAATCATAGCAGTCAGTAGACGTACTCCCTCCGTTCCAAAATAGATGACCTAGGCGGGCTAGTTTGGCCTAGTGGGTTTCAATGATATGGCGTGGTGCAGTGCCGTCCGGTCTTCGCGTGTGGTAGCAGATTGCGGAATACAAGAAGTTTTCTTGAAGAAGCGGAATTCAACGAAGTCATGATGGTTCCTTCGTCCAACAACTTACGGTGGGAAAGGTTGGGCCTGCGATACGACCGGGTAGACCAGGATAATTTTGTGCATGGCGGTGGACCAGGGATGGTCGACGTCCCACATGTCGGCGAATGAAAGTATTCTTTCGATATAGAGGACGAGCAACGAGTATTCATTGTTTATTTTTATGAAAGCTATTGTCTCCATCATTACTCCTTGACTTTGTCAATGCCTCTCTCTCCTCCACATAAGCGGGACTACTTGCTATGCATGCAGCGGGGCGGTTGGCGTCTTGAGGGGCAGGCGGTGAGAGCAGGCTCGAAGCGGTCCGGACTCCAGCATGGCCCACCTCACATTATCACCATATATTTCTTGGAGTCCGTGCTTGCGGCGGAGGCGGCGATCTCTTCTCCTCCCCGTTTCTCTTCTCGATGACGCCCTTGAAAGCGATTAGATTTCGCTATCGACGGTTTATTCAATTACGGTCCCACATGTCGATGAAATTGCAAGACAACGCGTGTCCCTTTTGGTGAGCGGCGTGCGAGCCGGACTGTCGGGTGCACTCATAATATTTAATATTATTCAGCGATATAAAATTAACCAATCATCTCCATAGTGGATTGGAAGAGTACTGAAACACGGCATCCCAAAGTGTAGTTACATCATACTAGTACATGGCTAACCCGCTATCACCATATTTCTTGGCTTCCGTATGCGACACCTATCTCTAGTAATCCAAAGAGACTGTATCGCTTCTCCTCCTCGTCTCTATCAAAGTGCGGCGGGCTGGCGTTTACTGCCGTCTATTGAGGTCGGTTAACTATCACATGTTAGCGACATGCCAAGAGCATTCTAAAAAATTCCTTTCACGTTCCGCTTTCAAAAAGAAAAAATCCTTTCACGCATTTAATTTGCCTATATGCTTTGAGCAACTTGCATGTCCTATACTGCTCCTGTTTGATACTCTAACTTAGCTAGAGGTTAGACTAACTCATGACTAACCCTGAACTAACTGTAGCCAAAGAGGTGTTTGGGTGAGAGGGTTAGATTGACAATAAATGCACTTCATGGAGAGAGAAAAGTGATTTTTCAATGGTCCCAATGAGAACTATCTCCGCTAGCACCTCTTGGGTGGGATAGTTTTTTTGGTGGGTTCGGTGCAACTTGCTCCAATTTAAACCCTCATGCTTGGATACTTTAGGGCTATTTGAGCCCCAACTAGCTCAAACTAACTCTAACCCATGGATCCAAACAGGGCCTATGGCCAGTCTCGACGGCGATCGCGTGCACCGGAAGCGGCGCTCTCGGCCGTCGCGCCACTTCAAAGCCGGCGCCCGGTGAGAGGTCGCCTCCCTCTGGCCGGGCATTAATGCGGCATCGACGCTCCAGCGACGCTGACCATTTCACGCGGGAAGCGCTACCGGCAAGGAGTATAGGTTTTGAACCGTTTGGTGTAGTAGTAATGGTAGTTTGCAAAACTACTCAATTATTGCACTCAGTTTCCTAAGAAATTGTGGTAAAACGTTTCTCCACAGCCCGCTTCCTTCTCCTCCCTGCTCGTGATTTACGTGGCCATGTTAACATGGTTGTGTCAAAAAATGTCACTTCCTGCTTTCGTGATTTGCGTTATATAATTACAAGCAAGATTCTCGTGCATTGCGGAACATCAATATGCATTTTTTACAAAACACCTGTTGTGATTGACCCATGCAGAGTAATCCCATGTGTAAAACTAATGATATCTCGAGAATTTTATCGAAAAACTGGTATCTCGAGAATGTCATCGAAAAATGAAAGATGAGAGATAAGGCGAGGAGGAGTGGAGCGTGGTGGTGGTGGTGGTCTGAATGGGCGGAGGCATGGGATGGGCAGGCGCGGCGGCAATGGCAGCCCACCATGCATGCTAGATTGTTCGAGACTTATTCCTTTTTAATTGCTGAGCAATGAGGTTGCGGAGATAATGATGTGGAGAGAGGTGCGGTATCTTTTGTAAAATTATCATAGTTTGCTTCCTATCCGCCGATATAGATCATACGGTCTCATTACAAGATGGCGGGCACACCATCATCGCCAACTCGTTTTTTATAAGGGTATACAGATGATAAGTTTGCTGACTACTAAAGTAAAGTGGAATCTGTCCATGTTATGCAAGTAAATAAAGGTGATTGTTTATCATACGGGTAAGGTTGGATGAAGGGTGGTAGGAACAAATGCTCCGCCTAGAGCATGTGTGTGTGAGATGGAGTCTTAGTGTGTGTGTGGTGTGTGTGTGTGTGAGAGAGAGAGAGAGAGGAGAGAGAGATGGAGTCTTAGTTTGTGTGTGTGTGTGAGAGAGAGAGATGGAGTCAAGTGTGTGTGTGTGGGGGGGTGTGTGTGTGTGTGTGTGTGTGTGTGTGAGAGAGAGAGAGAGATGGAGTCTTAGTGTGTGTGTGGGGGGTGCGTGCGTGCATGCGTGTGTGTGTGTGTGTGTGTGTGTGTGTGTGTGTCCTGGGTCCTCTTTGGCGGATGTAATTTAAGTGTGCATGGCTTCATCATAGAGAGGTGATGTGTATGGCAGAGGCCACCAACGATGGGGTGCGAGAGAGAAAATGCCCGTGGGAGGGAAGAGAAGGTGCGTCTTGCGTGAGAGAAGTCGACATCGAGAGAGCGTGTTTGTTCGAGAGACACCACGGAAGACTACTATATATCGATGGTGCATGTAGGCGGGAATTAAACAAAGGGATGGTCTTATTGGTTTGGGGATATAGGGGAAGAGTGAGAGGCGCTTGGCGGGGGGGTAGCTAGAAGGAGATTGTTAAGTGTGAGTGTGTGTTTGCCCATCCAGTGGAAGTTATGTGCACAAAAAGGAGAACGATTCGTGTGGCGTTAGGATTGAGGGTAATTAACTACGATGGAGACATAGAGACCTTGAACATGCATGTGTGAGAGGTATACATGTATCGTGGGATGTGTGTGTGTGTGTGGCGCATGATCGAGATAAAAGAAAGAAGACATAAGTCCTAAGATCAACGACATGGGAGAGACGGATCGGTATGACAATATGCATGCATGTGAGAATGCAGGAAGAAGGCCCGACAATTGAGCATGTGTTTTTGTCTTTAAGAGATAGTGGCGTGGGCTGGAGCATGCATCTATGGCGGCGAGAGGGGTGAGGCGCAACGATTGTGCAAAGAGATCAACCTATAAATGCATATGTATGGATAGACATATATAGTGTGGGTGATAGGAAGCAAGACTCCGTGCGAGAAAGAAATGTTGACGGAGAAACTACAGATAGATACTGAGATGGAGATGCTAGCTAGAGAGACATCCGTTAGTTTGGGTGTCGGAGATGACCGTCGGTGGTTCAAAGGGTGAAGTTATATATGTGTGAGAGGGCACTTGACTGCATGCATGTAGAGAGAAACATATGTAGTGTGCGTGATAGGAATCAAGAGTGAGGCGAGAAAGAAGGTTGATGGAGAAACAGATAAATAGAAAGATAAAGATGCTAGCTAGTGTGCGCTAGAGATAGGAGTCGAGTGGATCGGAAGGCTGGGTTATGTGTGTGGGTGTGAGAGAGATAGAGAGAGGTGCATGTGAGTCACATACAAACAAATGTCGAGAGAAATGAGATCCAGAGAGACGGAGTTTTGTGTCTCTGAGAGAAAGATATTTCACAGCGAGAGTGATAGCTAGAGAGACATATGAGGGAACGCAAGATATCTCTAGGGAGAGAGGGTGTGTTTGAGCGACATACAAGAGAACAATGGAGAAATATGAGACCCTGGGAGACAGAGTTTGTGTTTGTGTGTGAGAAAGAGATATTGAAGAGGAAGAGTCGTAGGTTCTCATATCTAAGGAGCGAAAGACATCTCTGTATGAGGGGTGTGCGAGTGGCACACATGGGAATAGTTGAGAGAAATGAGACCCCGGGAGACAAAGTTTTGTGTTTGTGTGAGAGAAAGAGATTCCACATGGAGAATCATAGCTAGAGACACATAGCAGGGAGCGAGATATACTTAGAGAGAGATAGAGTGATGAAGGTCGATGGAGAGAGTACCGTCAGTGTGTTATGAAGATAAAAGATCATTGTCGACATACAGGTAGCACGAGAGATGCCTGAGAGACGATGAACGCGTATAGGTCCAGAGAGATAGTCCTATATAAGCATGAGTGATAGCTATATGAGACGAATATCTGGATTAAAGGGATTCAAATATTTAAACTGGAGATCACGACATCGATAATATCATAGCATAAATTGGTGTATCAAACATGCATATTCATTTGAATTTGGGCACCGTGTAATGTTATATAGTTTATCAATATTGGTGATCCATAGATTCTTCAATTACAAACAATGCATGGTTTATATGCAATTAGTGTCTAAGCGGATTACACTATATGTTGCGTGTGTGAAACACATTATACATGTTTGAGAAGTTAAAAACCCGCATGAAACACACATTAATTGGAGACAGTTAGCGAGGAATGCATACATTGGATTTCAACATAAAGTGGTTTCAAATATTTGAAAATCCAAATTGATGGATACAACCTTATGAATCTGAGATCATGCCATTTGTAAACCATATTTATGTATAAATGGTGTTGTGCTTTTGAAAGTATATATGTAAAAAATGATGTATATAGAATGTAATTCCAATTGAAAATGGATCCCTTGAAAAAAATAGTAGAATACAAGCGGGATTGAATTGAGTTGGCACGATAAACGATGCACAGTGCAAAATTTGAGCGAAGCGGGGAAAGTCGCGAATCACTTGAAACCAAAATCTGCGAGATGGAAATCACTAACGCCTATCCTCGCCGCAAAGCCTATCTGCTGGATTTCTATAGGTTTTGATAGGGGTAGGTTTGTAATTTCACCCAAACGTGACGTAACCGCCTCTCACCCGGATTCATACACGGTGGGCGCCAAAACACAGTGTGCCCTCGGCCGAAATCGACTCCCTCCCCGATTCATATTCATACACGGTGGGCGCCAAAAACAAACTCTCGTCGGCAAATATTCGGTGTATGCAAGATTACCGTCCTATCCCCAACCGACTAATGTTGCTGTGATGTAGTAGAAATTTGAAACGGGGGCTAAGTTTGTAAATTTCCTCGCATTTGAGACAAGCGCGCCCTGACTACATGGTTCCCCCTTCCTCTCTACCTCCCTTTTCCCCATTAGTACTCCGTGGGCGCCAAAACACCCTCTCCACCCCCACCCTCCTCCGTCCGCCGCCGTCCGCCACCCCATCCACCGCCGTCCTCCACCATGCCGGGCTGATACCCAGCCTTGCCGTCCATTACAAGAGATCGACCTCTCTCATCCACGCCTTGGACCGGGATCCTTGCATCCCGTCCTCTCGCTTCATCCCGCCGTCGTCCACCTTGCAGGGCCGCTCCTATGACCGTCTCGTCCACCGCTACCGCCGCCACCGCCTACCCTCCTAGATCTGCTTCCACGCCGCCGACACCATCGCTACCGCAGCACCGTCAAATTCTCACCAGATCGTGCAGCGCCGCACTGGAGGTGGTACTCTTTAATATCTGCTCAACTTATTTATCACAGCAAGAAAATAGATCGCCACCGCTTTACTCGATTTCTTGTCTTGGTTGCGGTTGCCTTTGTCCGGTTTGCACCTTCAGATCCGCCATGGCACGCTCAACACTATACTCCCAATGCTTATGGTTTTCCCTTTATATTCCACACTAGTTAAATCACAATAGATGATTCTTGGTGTTAGTAGGCTAGCTATTGTGCGAGCTATAGTACTTGCAAAACACTCACCAAGAGAAACGTTGGGGCTGATGAGCTCGTGGTACGCTTATACTTATCCTCGTCGATCGACCAATAGCCCTAGCTCCTAAAATTGTAGGCTTAGCGATCGATCGCACAATAGTCGACATACATTGAGGCCTCATTTGGTTCATAGGGTAGGAAAATCGTAGCAAAAGTACGAGAACGTGCAACACAAAATCATAGCAAGCAGTAGACGTACTCCTCCGTTCCAAAATAGATGACCTAGGCGGCTACTTTGGCCTAGTGGGTTTCAAAGGATATGACGTGGTACAAAGGCCGCCCGGTCTTCGCGTGTGGTAGCAGATTGCGGTACAGTAAGTTTTCTTGAAGAAGCGGAATTCAACGAAGTCATGATGGTTCCTTCGTCCAAACAACTTACGGTGGGAAAGGTTGGGCCTGCGATACGACCGGGAGTAGACCAGGATAATTTTGTGCATGGCGGTGGACCAGGGATGGTCGACGTCCCACATGTCGGCGAATGAAAGTATTCTTTTCGATATAGAGGACGAGCAACGAGTATTCATTGTTTATTTTTATGAAAGCTATTGTCTCCATCATTACTCCTTGACTTTGTCAATGCCTCTCTCTCCTCCACATAAGCGGGACTACTTGCTATGCATGCAGCGGGCAGTTAGCGCCTTGAGGGGCAGGCGGTGAGAGCAGTTCGAAGCGGTCCGGACTCCAGCATGGCCCACCTCACATTATCACCATATATTTCTTGGAGTCCGTGCGCAAGCGGGCGGGCGATCTCTTCTCCTCCCCGCTTTCTCTCTTCTCGATCGGCGCTCACGAGCGATTAGATTTCGCTATCGACGGTTTATTCAATTACGGTCCCACATGTCGTTGAAATTGCAAGACAACGCGTGTCCCTTTTGGTGAGCGGCGTATGAGCCGGATTGTCGGGTCTGCACTCATAATATTTAATATTATTCAGCGATATAAAATTAACCAATCATCTCCATAGTGGATCGGAAGAGTACGTAAACACGGCATCCCAAAGTAGTTACATCATACTAGTACATGGCTAACCCACGCTATCACCATATTTCTTGGCTTCCGTGCGACACCTATCTCTAGTAATCCAAAGAGCACTGTATCGCTTCTCCCTCCTCGTCTCTATCAAAGTGCGGCGGCTGGCGTTTACGCCGCCTATTGAGGTCGGTTAACTATCACATGTTAGCGACATGCCAAGAGCATTCTAAAAAATTCCTTTCACGCTCTGCTTTCAAAAAGAAAAAATCCTTTCACGCATTTAATTTGCCTATATGCTTTGAGCAACTTGCATGTCCTATACTGCTCATGTTTGATACTCTAACTTAGCTAGAGGTTAGACTAACTCATGACTAACCCTGAACTAACTGTAGCCAAAGAGGTGTTTGGGTGACAGGGTTAGATTGACAATAAATGCACTTCATGGAGAGAGAAAAGTGATTTTTCAGTGGTCCCAATGAGAACTATCTCCACTTAGCACCTCTTGGGTGGGATAGTTTTTTTGGTGGGTTCGGTGCAACTTGCTCCAATTTAAACCCGCATGCTTGGATACTTTAGGGCTATTTGAGCCCCAACTAGCTCAAACTAACTCTAACCCATGGATCCAAACAGGGCCTATGGCCAGTCCCGACAGAGCAGCAGCAAGGCACCGGAAGCGCGCTCTCTCGGCCGTCGCGCCACTTCAAAGCCGGCGCCAGTGAGAGGTCGCCCACTCTGGCCGGGCATTAATGCGGCATCGACGCTCCAGCGACGCTGACCATTTCACGCGGAAGCGCTACCGGCAAGGGAGTATAGGTTTTGAACCGCTTCAGGTGTAGTAGTAATGGTAGTTTGCAAAATTACTCAATTATTGCACCCGCTTTCCTAAGAAATTGTGGTAAAACGTTTCTCCACAGCCCGCTTCCTTCTCCTCCTGCTCGTGATTTACGTGGCCATGTTAACATGGTTGTGTCAAAAAATGTCACTTCCTGCTCGTGATTTGCGTTATATAATTACAAGCAAGATTCTCGTGCATTGCTGCTGAACATCAATATGCATTTTTTACAAAACACCTGTTGTGATTGACCCATGCAGGAGTAATCCCATGTGTAAAACTAATGATATCTCGAGAATTTTATCGAAAACTGGTATCTCGAGAATGTCATTGAAAAAATGAAAGATGAGAGATAAGGCGAGGAGGAGGAGTGTGGTGGTGACTGGTGGTCGAATGGGCGGAGGCATGGGATGGATTTGCGCCAAGCAGGCGGTAGCGCCACCATGCATGCTAGATTGTTCCAGACTTATTCCTTTTTAATTGCTGAGCAATGAGGTTGCGGAGATAATGATGTGGAGAGAGGTGCGGTATCTTTGTAAAATTATCATAGTTTGCTTCCTATCCGCGAGATATAGATCATACGGTCTCAGATTACAAGATGGCAGGCACACCATCATCGCCAACTCGTTTTTTTATAAGGGTATCTGAGATGATAAGTTTGTTGACTACTAAAGTAAAGTGGAATCTGTCCATGTTATGCAAGTAAATAAAGGTGATTGTTTATCATACGGGTAAGGTTGGATGAAGGGTGGTAGGAACAAATGCTCCGCCTAGAGCATGTGTGTGTGAGATGGAGTCTTAGTGTGTGTGTGTGTGTGTGTGTGAGAGAGAGAGAGAGAGAGAGAGAGATGGAGTCTTAGTTTGTGTGTGTGTGTGAGAGAGAGAGATGGAGTCAAGTGTGTGTGTGTGGGGGGTGTGTGTGTGTGTGTGTGTGTGTGTGTGTGAGAGAGAGAGAGAGATGGAGTCTTAGTGTGTGTGTGGGGGGGGTGCGTGCATGCGTGTGTGTTGTGTGTGTGTGTGTGTGTGTGTGTGTCGGGTCCTCTTTGGCGGATGTAATTTAAGTGTGCATGGCTTCATCATAGAGAGGTGATGTGTATGGCAGAGGCCACCAACGATGGGGTGCGAGAGAGAAATGCCCGTGGGAGGGAAGAGAAGGTGCGTCTTGCGTGAGAGAAGTCGACATCGAGAGAACGTGTTTGTTCGAGAGACACCACGGAAGACTACTATATATCGATGGTGCATGTAGGCGGAATTAAACAAAGGGATGGTCTTATTGGTTTCGGGGATATAGGGGAAGAGTGAGAGGCGCAAAGGGGGGGGTAGCTAGAAGGAGATTGTTAAGTGTGAGTGTGTTTTTGCCCATCCAGACGGAAGTTATGTGCACAAAAAAGGAAAACGATTCGGTGTGGCGTTAGGATTGAGGGTAATTAACTACGTATGGAGACATAGGGACCTTGAACATGCATGTGTGAGAGGTATACATGTATACGTGGGATGTGTGTGTGTGTGTGCAAGATGATCGAGATAAAAGAAAGAAGACATAAGTCCTAAGATCAACGACATGGGAGAGACGGATCGGTATGACAATATGCATGCATGTGAGAATGCAGGAAGAAGGCCCGACAATTGAGCATGTGTTTTTGTCTTTAAGAGATAGTGGCGTGGGCTGGAGCATGCATCTATGGCGGCAGAGGGGTGAGGCGCAACGATTGTGCAAAAGAGATCAACCTATAAATGCATATGTATGGATAGACATATATAGTGTGGGTGATAGGAAGCAAGACTCCGTGCGAGAAAGAAATGTTGACGAAGAAACTACAGATAGATACAGAGATGGAGATGCTAGCTAGAGAGACATCCGTTAGTTTGGGTGTCGGAGATGACCGTCAGGTGGTTCAAAGGGTGAAGTTATATATGTGTGTGAGAGGGCACTTGACTGCATGCATATAGAGAGAAACATATGTAGTGTGCGTGATAGGAATCAAGAGCGAGGGCGAGAAAGAAGGTTGATGGAGAAACAGATAAATAGAAAGATAAAGATGCTAGCTAGTGTGCGCTAGAGATAGGAGTCGAGTGGATCAGAAGGCTGGGTTATGTGTATGGGTGTGAGAGAGATAGAGAGAGGGTGCATGTGAGTCACATACAAACAAATGTCAGAGAGAAATGAGATCCAGAGAGACGGAGTTTTGTGTCTACGAGAGAGAAAGATATTTCACAACGAGAGTGATAGCTAGAAAGACATATGAGGGAACGCAAGATATCTCTAGGGAGAGAGGGTGTGTTTGAGCGATATACAAGAGAACAATGGAGAAATATGAGACCACAGGAGACAGAGTTTGTGTTTGTGTGTGAGAAAGAGATATTGAAGAGGAAGAGTCGAGGTTCTCATATCTAAGGAGCGAAAGACATCTCAGATGAGGGGTGTGCAGTGGCACACATGGGAATAGTTGAGAGAAATGAGACCCCGGAGACAAAGTTTTGTGTTTGTGTGAGAGAAAGAGATTCCACATGGAGAATCATAGCTAGAGACACATAGTAGGGAGCGAGATATACTTAGAGAGAGATAGAGTGATGAAGGTCGATGGAGAGAGTACCGTCGATTGTTACTGAAGATAAAAGATCATTGTCGACATACAGTAGTACGAGAGATGCCCGAGAGACGATGAACGCGTATAGGTCCGAGAGATAGTCCTATATAAGCATGAGTGATAGCTATATGAGACGAATATCTGGATTAAAGGGATTCAAATATTTAAACCGGAGATCACGACATCGATAATATCATAACGCAAATTGGTGTATCAAACACGCATATTTATTTGAATTTGGGCACACGTGTAATGTTATATAGTTTATCAATATTGGTGATCCATAGATTATTCAATTACAAACAATGCATGGTTTATATGCAATTAGTGTCTAAACGGAATTACACTATATGTTGCGTGTGTGAAACACATTATACATGTTTGAGAAGTTAAAAAACCCCGCATGAAACACACATTAATTGGAGACAGTTAGCGAGGAATGCATACATCGGATTTCAACATAAAGTGGTTTCAAATATTTGAAAATCCAAATTGATGGATACAACCTTATGAATCTGAGATCATGCCATTTGTAAACCATATTTATGTATAAATGGTGTTGTGCTTTTGAAAGTATATATGTAAAAAATGATGTATATAGAATGTAATTCCAATTGAAAATGGATCCCGCCTAAAAAAATAGTAGAATACAAACGGGATTCGATTGAGTTGGCACGATAAACGATGCCTTGTGCAAAATTTGAACGAAGCGGGAAAGTCACAAGAATCACCAAACCAAAATCTGCGAGATGGAAATCACTACGCCTATCCTCGCCGCAAAAGCCTATCTGCTGGATTTCTATAGGTTTTGATAGGGTAGGTTTGTAATTTCACCCAAACGTGACGTAACCGCCTCTCACCCGGATTCATACACGTGGGCGCCAAAACACAGTGTGCCCTCGGCGAAATCGACTCCTCCCGATTCATATTCATACACGGTGGGCGCAAAACAAACTCTCGTCGGCAAATATTCGTGTATGCAAGATTACCGTCCTATCCCCAACCGACTAATGTTGCTGTGATGTAGTAGAAATTTGAAACGGGGGCTAAGTTTGTAAATTTTCTCGCATTTAAGACAAGCGCGCCCTGACTACATGGTTCCCCCCCTTCCTCTCTACCTCCCTTTTCCCCATTCGTACTCCGTGGGCGCCAAAACACCCTCTCCACCCCACCCTCCTCCGTCCGCCGCTGTCCGCCACCCCATCCACCGCCGTCCTCCTCCACCATGCCGGAGCTGATACCCCGACGCCGCCGTCCATTACAAGAGATCGACCTCTCTCATCCACGCCTTCGACCGGATCCTTGCATCCCGCCTCTCGCTTCATCCCGCTGTCGTCCACCTTGCCGGCGCCGCTCCTATGACCGTCTCGTCCACCGCGCCCCGCCGCCACCGTCTACCCTCCTAGATCTGCTTCCACGCCGCCGACAGCCATCGCTACCGCAGCACCGTCAAATTCTCACCAGATGCGTACACGGCGCCGCACCAGAGGTGGTACTCTTTCGTATCTGCTCAACTTATTTATCACAGCAAGAAAATAGATCGCCACTGCTTTACTCTGATTTCTTGTCTTGGTTGCGAAGTTGCCTTTGTCCGGTTTGCACCTTCAGATCCGCCATGGCACGCTCAACACTATACTCCCAATGCTTATGGTTTTCCCCTTTTATATTCCACACTAGTTAAATCACAGTAGACTAAATTTCAAAATTGGGTCACCGATTTTTGAGCTCGCGGAGTTCGCCAAAGGCGATCCAAGGGGCTCGGGTGGTTGTGGGGCCTCACCGAACGAAGAAAACTCGGCGGGTGGGGGTGGGGGTGGGGGTGGCGGAGGAACACAGGCGGTGGGGGCGGTGGTCCGGCCAGGCGGCCCGTCTTGGTGTTCTCATGGGAAGAATCACAGACGAGGAAGAAGAAGGGTTAGGAGACGAGGATCTTCATCCAACCGCCTTGAAATGGTCGAGAGACAGTGGGAGTTGCATTCTTAATGCGCCTCGTTCATCATGTGGGCACCGCGCAACCAACATTTTATTATCCAAAATCTGCTTGCTCTTCTTTACCATGTTCGATAGTGCTTGGCTCAGACGCGATCGATAGGCTTTCAATTACTAGCGGCAATACAACACCGTATTTTCAAGCCGCCCACTTTCCGATTTATATATCATGGTTATGGTGTACCCTCGTTATGTACACTATGATCTGCCTAGTTGCTGTGTGCTCTTGTTATCATGGTTTGGCAATAAACTATCTATGCAGATATTATGAACCTATCATCCGCCACCTATCCTTACTTCGAGCCTATTTTTTGTGTACTTGTGCGGATTATATAAATGCACGCACGATATTACAGCACACATGAGCTCTCTCATCGTAATCCAAAGATAGCACATAAGTGTTTACAGGGTGCCCTATATTAGAATATCATCTGCATTACAAAGATAATCTCACAACTATTTATGTTTTCATGGTTCTCAGATATTATACGCAATTACAGTGAATATCAGAATCCGCGCATCAGAAGAATATTGTGGAACACTACAATGACTTACAAAATTGGCACCAAGGCATTGAGTGCCATTTTGGAAGCAATGAAACTCGTACGCTCCCCACCTGTTGATTCTTGTTCAGAATATCATCCTAATGACTATTCTAACCTCGAGGAGTCAAAGGCAGATGGCCTGTCCTGTTCACCCATCAATGTGCATGTTCTAATTTGGCAAGGTTTTATTGATTGCGCATATCTTGCATATGTTGTCTTGCATTTCTTCTACTTTGTTGCACCACCATCTGCTTAGTTTACTCATCATATAACTCGAGATGCTATGCCCATCCATTATCAATACATATTCCATCTGTCGTCATACCATGTTTTTTCACTCAAATGTTGTTCTTGTGCATCAGACATCAAAGAGGAAGAGGGTGATTGCGAACTCAAGGAGCACCAAGAAAGTCCTTGAAAACGTGGTGGTGCTAGAGAAATCAGACAACGCCCCACTTATATTGGCTGTACAACCAGTGACACAAAACATAGGACCGACTCCAACAGATCTGTACCCATACTTCACTTGCCACACCACTAGCCCCACCACACAGACCTGCACTCCAAAGAAAAGGTATACCGATTTCATTTGCCATAGCACCAGCCATACCACGTAAAAATCCCACTCCAAAGAAAAAGTACAGCAAGTCCACCGCCAAGACCTATCCCAAGCTGCAGAGACGGCCAATTCCTGCAGATTGGAACCCCATTCCATTTATTCCCAGTTTAAAAGACAACGCTTTCAATGTTGTTAGGGACTACGTGCATATATTCCCATCATGGGAAGATTATAGTGAAGACAAACACCATTTTCACATCTTCCTGTCCAACTTACGTGTAAGTGCTATTATTCATGGTTATTATTTTCCTATTTTCTGTTGATCGAACACATCAATGATTTAGATTACATTGTTGTAACTAGGTGAGGGTCAATCTGGATAGTCATGACGAGCAAAGCTTGCTTGTGCTTTTCAAGGAAGCATTGCAGCGATGATCGGTGTTACCCGAGGAAATCACACTTTGATGGCAAGTCTATAAACGAATTTCCGTGAAGTCTCCTGTGCTAAATTTAGAAGACATTGAATGGAAAACCTTGTTATGCAATCGGTCTCGTTCCTGTGATGAGGTAATGTATATGAAATCACATGACAATTTGAACTTCTACTTTTCCGCATGTGCCTTACGGATCTTTTTGCAGGAAATCAGCTCAAGAAGAATTCGGTTTGAAAAGAATGACGGATATCGCAAATATGCTGCCCGCTGCTTTGCTCTTGTTAGTACTGTTGTCTGTATCACTGTACTTGCATACATACTTGGTTCATTATGTGACAGCAGTATGCATGATAGCTTGCTTATCAATTCTTCGCCCAAATTATCGATCTGTATGAATGGTTACATTAGTGTAGAATATATCCAATGCCAATGAATTTTTTAGCTCTGCATTGTTCTTGTAAGTACATGATGTCCTTTATCAATGTATTTATATTGATGTAGTTGTTCATGTACCATCACTCTGCAGCTTATTTTCCTTTGCCTCCATTTTCTACACATCGATCTATATTTACTCTTACCATAAGGTTGGTAATCAAGAAGTTTAGCTGTGCATTGCTCTTGGCTGTGCCTTTTGCTCGTATCGCTGCACATACATTTAAAGCTACTTGGTTATGTAGCATCACTCTTCATCTTATCTTAAATATTCTCCATTTTTTCAGATATTATCACATCTATATTTACTCTTAACAAAATGTAGAATAAAGGCAATGCTTATGAAGAACATTCTGCTAAACTTCTTGAATTGCCCCCCATCAAGATGGACAAGGGCTTTATAGAGCCTGTCTTCACCAATAATGTAAGTTTGTCCTTCTCAAGCCTTCAAACTTTGTTGTGTATATTTGGTTAGGCATGACTGCAATACTGTTTATTTTGGTGTTTGCATCAAATTGCATGTTTAAAGTTTATTATGTAGTTCATAAACAAAAGTTTGTCCTTCTCAATTTAAGTTTTCAGTTGTACAACCAAGTTCCTTCTTCATACCATGTAAATTAAACTATACTGAGCAAGTGATCTTCTTTTGCACCGCATGTATGCTTCGTTCTTCATCCGTAATCCGGTGGTGTGGTGAACCTACCCACTACAAAGACAATGTCATATTCTGCAATGTCTTAACTATGAACAATGTCATATCATTCTACTATTATTTAAACCGCCTCTTTATTTGCCAATCTGAAATGGGATAAATTGACAAACACACTAACCATTGATACTTATGAGTTCTTGATCGTAATCCGATGGTGTCGTGAAGCTGCCAACTCCTTCACAATGTCAATTCCTGCCATGTCTTGACCTGAACAATACCATATTGTGTTAATGCAATTTTAAACGGTGTCACTTTATTCGTCAAGAAGAAATGTGATGAATTGTCAAGATCGATACTTTTATGTGCAAAACATGTCATTTGTTTGCTTGTTTATCTTTCGAGTGAGGAAGATATAAGTGTTGAACAAGCGCTAGATCTCATCATCTTGCTCACCGCTTGCTGCAGCTCCCAATGAGGCTAACCTTTCTTGAACTCTATTGAAGTGTTTCGGTTTTGTATATTATTTTGTCGGCGTGTTTATTTGCAATCGGTGGCGATCTTTGATGCCCAAAGTATGTAATCTATTTGTCTGCTTGTGCTTTATTATCATAGTGGCAAACTTTGATGCCCAGTGGATGTAATATGCTGTAATTTCTTTATTGTATAGTCTAGGTTTTTTCTTATTCACGATGCTGCAGTTATTTTACTATATATATATCCTGTCTTCGCAGTAAACCGACCAAATCATAAAATTACGGTACATAATCGGGCCGTCATGCAATCAAGATGTATGATCCGCATCATGGGCCCCGTCAAACTGGCCCACTAGTAGATTCGGGCCTTTAATAGGCCGAGTAACCCCCGGCCCTCTTTTCGCAAGAAAACTCAATGGGCTTTAGGAGGTGAGAAGTAAATTTGGGCCTAAAACGTCTTAAATAGCTCATGGGCGGCGGCAGCCGAAATGGACCCCGCCCATGATTGTGCGAATCAATTCACGGGCTTTTAACAGCCAAAGTTGTCTCGGTCCTTGTTTGGCCCAATCGGATATCGGTATGAGCAGTCGGATGCAAACCGGCCGTAGTTAGGCCCAACTATATGACGGGCTTTAACATGCCGAAATTAATATAGGTCCGAATGTTAAATGGGCCCTTAACGGTCGAATTACTAAATGGGCCTTTAGCAAGTGGGCCCAAAAGCATAGCGTCCAATCAACGGGCGAATCGATATGGGCCATAATTGAGCCCAAAGCCCTTAAAGGGTCGGACCGATCTGGGCCATGATTTGGCCCGAAAGTGGGAGGCTTTAACGGTCGGATCTTATATGGGCCATTACTAGGCCGGAACATGGCAGGCCATTAATGGACCAGATCAATTATGGGCGGCATTTGGCCCAAAACATGGCAGCCAGCTAATGGGCCGCCTACTAGGGTCCTCAAAATCTTGTGGGCCTACAATGGGCGATCCATTAATGTCGGCGAAATCTCGTGGGCCTTTAGTTGGGCCGCCCATTATGATCCGCAAAATTTTGTGGGCCTTTACAGGCCGCCCATTATGGCACACAAAAATCTTGTGGGCCTTTACTGGCCGACCTATTATGGCCCGTGAAATCTTGTGGGCCTTTAGTGGGCCAGCCCATTATAGTCCGCAAAATCTCGTGGGCCTTTAATCTGGGCCGCCCATTATGGGCCGCCAAATCTTGTGGGCCTTTAGTTGGGCGGCCCATTTAAACTTGATTGGCCGTGCCACATGTCGACGTATCATAGGTGCCTTCATCCAATGAGTGGATGACATACGCCCAACGATGAGCCGACATGTGTTTCCTCCACCAATGATGATTTTACATGGAAAATCCCCATTGGTCGGGTGTTAACGGGTTATCGGATGCAAAACCCGACCCGATAGCTTAACGGCGTTCGTTACGGTGGATGCCACGTGTCGGTCACCCTTGACGAAAGCACTTCTATGACGCGCGATTTATCGTCATGGAAGTGGACACTTCCGTGATGATAATTTTGGTAATGTCATCGAACACTTCTACGACAGCACAAGTATGACTATCTTGATTCTGTCATAAATTTGTCATGGATGTACATGCATGACAAAAACGTGACCTACTGTGACAAACACGTATCATCACGGAAGTGTATTTTTTTGTAGTGGAAGCCCTGCGCCGGTAACTTCATCATCACCGTCACCACGCCATCCTGCTGACGGAACTCTCCCTCGGCCTCAACTGGATCAAGAGTACGAGGGACGTCATCGAGGTGAACGTGTGCTGAACGCGGAGGTGTCGTACGTTCGGTGCTTGGATCGGTTGGGTCGCAAAGACGTTCGACTACACCAACCGCGTTACTAAACGCTTCCGCTTTCGGTCTACGAGGGTAGGTGGACACACTCTCCCCTCTCGTTGCTATGCATATCCTAGATATATCTTGCGTGATCGTAGGATTTTTTTTAAATTACTGCGTTCCCCAACAGTGGCGTCTCAAGATCTCTGGATCTGGCACTCTTTCCTTGGCATGGCCGGATCACACAATGATATCAACGTGCTTCAGCGCTCGCTGGTGTTTGCTAGGCTTGCCGAAGGTAACAGCCCACCGGTGAACTCTACTATCAACGGCCACAACTACGACAAAGGATACTACCTGGATGACAATATCTATCCTGAGTGGACCACTATTGTGAAGACAATCCCCAACCCCGTCGGAGAGAAAAGGAAAACATTTGCCCAAGAGCAAGAGAGTGCTAGGAAGGATGTCAAGCGTGCCTTTGGTGTTTTGCAATTTCGACGGGGCATCGTTCGGTATCCTGCTAATACTTGGAGCACGCAGAAACAATGGGAGGTGATGAGTGCTTGTGTGATCATGCACAATATGATCGTAGAAGATGAGCGCCCAGAACGTCTCTACGATCAAGGGTTTCAGTTTCAGGGTGAGAATGTTGTGCCTGAGCATGGAGGAGTGGCAAAGTTTGAACAGTTCACCCAATTTCATCATGACATGCATGATTGGGAAACTCAACTGCAACTGCAAAATGATTTGGTTGAGCATATGTGGCCTCATGTTGGCAACCAATAGATGTATCTTTTTTTTTTGAACGGGGAAAGGCACCCATGGTGCCAACTTCATTCAACTCAGTAACAATGTACAACATGAAATACAACTCCACGAATGTTGCAAGAAGACAGTGGAGATGACAGGCAAGTTGAGCGAGAATGAGTTGAACTAAAACAACTAAAAACAGGTCCCGTTGCGTGGTCGAAACCTAATGAGCTACATTGTGGGCTATGCCATTGATCTCTCTGGATATATGGAACACTGCGATTGCAACTGCCGAGTGGTGTTGTAGAACTCGCAATGAGCTTTACGATTGACCAAGGAATCGCATCACCCAAGACATTTTGCTTGCTGCTGCTTTAGCCAAAGAGAGATTATCGGTGAGGAACGTGGTTGGCTAATCTGCAAAAGTTGAGTCACCCTCGCAGCAAGAACAAGGGCATGCGCTTCCGCTTGTAATGGAGAAAAGGTGGGCTCGGTCGAGGCTTGAATTTGGACCTGCATGCTCCTTTGATCCTGCAAAAATTAAGATAGACACCAATACCCGTGGCTGTTTGTCCATGCGTTAGACACAGGATCTTTGTGCATTTAAAAGAAGCATCGAATAAATTTTGCCCCGAAATAAGAAGATCCGTCCTAATAGTTTGTCCTGCAGCGCAAAAGAGTGGAGTTTGTAGTATTTTGTTGAAGAGAATAAGTCTTTGCGGCATCGGAGAGGCATCATTAAGTTTATCGCTTTCATCCAACGCCATTGTAGCCATAAAAACCTGATGAGGAGAAGAATTTTTCTACCAAAAGGCAATCATTCCTTGATTTCCAAATGCACCATAAGAAATTAAAATATTTGGGATTGATGCATGAGAGTGATTCATGGTCATAAGAGCATGGATAAGAGCCTCAGATAGAATGATGAACTTCGCTTAAGATATCGGTCCTAAGATACCAAGGATGCAAAACCATGCAGCTCTAGCAAATGCACAATTGAAAAACAAATGCAATTCATCCTCATCTTGAGCACAATGACAACACTCTTTATCAATATGACTAGAGAAACGAGATGCTCTCAAACCAGTAGGGAGGGCCTTGAAGTAATCTCCAAGCAAATGTTTGAACCCTAGGAGGCATATTGTTGTGCTTCCAAACCTGCTTGAGTAAATCTTTGACTAGTGTAGAGACTGACCAGTTCATTCACAGGATGTCTTTGAATATCCTGCAAACATAACTTGTATGTACTTTTAGCGTTGCACTTACCATTAGGCGTGAGTTCCCAACATAATATATCCGCACAATCATCCGGAATAATATTAGTTTGAGTAATGATTGTTGCAGTGAGGCTCTGGAAAATAGAGCGAATTAAATCAATGTTCCGCACTTTTGACCGGAATCCAAAGATCTCTAGTTTTAGCGGGGTAAGTGAAGTTGTTAGGTTGGATGATGAGATGATCATGAATATCGCATCAGTGAACACCGTGGAGTACTCCATATGGAAATGTTTCCTTGCGTGATATGATAAAAAGAGTGTGCTTTTAATTTAGGGAGCAACTTGATAACAGAGGACCAAAAAGAAGATTTAGGGGTATTGGAAGTGGCAGTCCAGAAAGAGGAACCCGAAAAGTACTTAGATTTGAGAACAAGATGCAATTGAGAATTTGGGGAGTTTGCAATTCTCCAAGCCAAAGCCAAGATTAAACCTTGATTCATAGCTTGAAGGTTTCTAATACCTAGACCCCCTTCTTGCTTAGATGTGCATATATCCTTCCAAGCTCGAAGGCAAAGACCTCTTGAAGAACTGTCTTCTCTAATTCCTGTCCACCAAAAAGTTCTAATGATAGCGGTAAGTTTAGCAATGAACTTTTTGGTAAACAATATGTTAGACATGTAATAAACTGGAATGGAAGAGAGAACTGATCTAATTAATTCCAATCTAGCTGCATGGGAAAGCATGTTGGCCTTATATCCTGGAAGTTTAGCCAAAATTTGTCCAACACAAAGTTGTAAGCAGTTGACTGTTCTTAGCAGGAAGAATAAGAGGTGGCCAAGGTGAGTGAAATTCTCTTCCATGATAGGGACAGGAAAACTCTTTGAATGTCGAGATCACCGTCGATTAACATGAGCACTAAAAAGAATTGCAGATTTGGCCCAACTAGGAGTCTGACCCGAGGCAGCACAAAATTGGTGAAGAATTTGAGACATGGCTTGAGCTTCTCCCATACTTGCTTTTCCGCATACAAGAAGGTCATCTGCAAAAAGTAGTGAGTGGACAGGAGGGCAATTTGGCCCAAGGGTGATACCCTCAAGATTGTTAGCAGCCAAAGCATCATTAAGGGCAAGCGAAAGTTCATTAACTGCTAGAACAAAGAGATAAGGAGAGAGAGGGCAACCCTGTCTAATACCCCTTTCACTTCTGAATCTATGAGAAGCTTGGCCATTAATAATGACGGAGAAAACCGGAGTAGAGATGCAAGCATATATTAAATTGATGAAATGCACATGCAACCCTTTCCATGAGAGAGCAGAGACAATGAAGTTCCATTCAACACGGTCGAAAGCTTTAGCAAGATCAATCTTAAGAAGGAAGGCTTGATGTTTCCAAGATTTTAAAGCAAAAGTGTGAGTGATCTCCTGAGCAATAATGATGTTATCACTAATTCTACGCCCTTCTATAAAAGCTTGCTGCGAAGGATCAATATAATCAGGAAGATGAGGTTTGAGCCTATTAGCTAAAGATTTAGCAATGATTTTATAAATGACATTACAAAGGCTAATGGGTCTATAATCAGAGGTACCGAGGAACAAGCTTCTTAGGAATTAGGGCAATATTTGTATCGGTAATATGAGGGGTAGGATACCGTGGTAGAACTCATTTACTGTGGTAGTGACATCATCTCCAATCCAGTCCCATGTAGCCAGGTAGAACTCAACATTGAAACCATCTGGTCCCGTGATGCATTAAGCTTCATCTCTTTCGTAATCTGCAATACTTCTTGTTTATCCGGGATGGAATAAGTGAAGTCGCTATTGAACCAACGGTGAGTCCCGAGGAAAGGTCTGCCCACGTTAGTATTAGAGGAGGAAAAAATGTATCTGAAATAGTTAACAAAAGTATTAGCAATTTGAGTGGGCTTAAAATGGACAACATCATTTTCATCTTTGATGGATACAATAGTGTTTCTTTTCCTCCTTTTTAGAACCGCTTGATGAAAAAATCTATCACCACCTTTAGCAAAGTGTTTTTTAGCTCTTTGTTTATAGAATTGATTCAACTTGGAGAGATTCTGCTCATACCTGATTGTAAGCGAATTTTCCAACCTATGATCTTGTTCGTGAAGAGGCTTGAGTTGTATTTGATTGATCTGCTCTCCAATGTCCTGAATCTCTTGTTGAATGGGTTTCTTCTTACGACACCATCTTTTTAAAGACCCTGCAAGGGAAAACGTCCTAGCCGAAAAGGAGGTCGACCTGGTATTATACCAGGCTACCTTCGCATGAGCATGAAAGTCCTTTTCTAGCAGCCACCATATTTTTTATTCGGCTTGCAAAACTATGTGAGACATTTTTACTTTTATTCGGCTTGTAAAACTATGCTATTTATTTGGTTGAAACTATGCTATTTATTTGGTTGTGGACTATATGTTTGCAAAAGTTGTGTGTGAAATAATGCAAAATTTGTGCTATTTGTTGAAAAAGGGAGGCCAGTTGGCCTCTCCGGCACATATGGGTCGGCGCGTTGGGCGCACTGCCGACCCAAATCTCAAACGAGGCGGATGCCGGGCGGGCGGCCGACCCAAACGGACAAAAAGCAGACAAAAGCGCCGTCCGTTTGGGTTGGCGCATTGGAGTTGCTCTAAGAGTTCGGAGAAGTCTATCATTTTCAGAGAAGAATATATTCGAGCTCCTAATAAAGAGGACACTGCAAGACTTCATATGGGTGCATCAAATGGCTTTCCTGGTATGCTTGAAAGAATGATTGCATGTATTGTTGGAAATAAAAGAATCGTCCTACAACATTGAGTGGATAATTTAAAGGGAAAGATAAAGATGTGACCATAATTCAAGAAGCTGTGGCATCAAATGACCTTTGGATTTGGCAGTCATATTTGGATTGTTAGGATCTAACAATGCCTTGAATGTTTGCAAATGTCTCATATGTTGGCAAGGCTTTCTATTGGAGAGGCACCACCGGTGAATTTCAAAATGGGCGTCAATACAACATGAGCTACTATCTTGCTGATGACATATACAACATGATCTACTTTTTTAAGACAATATCGAACCCTCAAGGTAAGAATAATATTCACTTTGTGAGGCGCCAAGAAGCATGTGGAAAGGATGTCGCGAGGCATTTGGGGTTCTACAAGCTCGCTTTGGCATGTTCGTAGTCCTATGATTCTAATATCAAAAGGATCATGACTGCGTGCGTGATTTTGCATAACATGATTATAGAGGACGAGCGGGAACAACCGCCATATGTCGCTATGAGAAAGAGGAGAACAAAACATGTTCAACTACATAGGGATAAACAACGACTCTAGAAATTTCTTGAAATGCATCGATGGACCGAAAACCATGCTCAATAAACTTATTCCTGTTATATCTACTTGCAATGGTTTGGGCCATTTGTTATGATTGAATTTAAATTTTGAATCAAATTTATAAATTGTGGATTTTAAATGATCATCAAGTATGTATGTCTGATATAAAATGTTTGAATTATTATGTTGATACTATATAGATGCATCTGACATTTGTATGCTTGTTTAGTGAAAAATAGAAGAAAAAATAACAGATTTTGAGGAAGATGTTTACATGAAGTGAGAAAAGACCTCTTACAACTTCCTCTAAATTACGTAAATTATACGAACACCCGGTAAAATTGCTTAAAGAACAAGTGTTGGGAATGCTTAAAAAAAGAAGCGAAAGGGTGTACTAGTCTAGTAGCGTGGACAGCCGCAGCCGCAGGAGTGTTCTCGTCTCATCTGAGTCCGTTCCGCCGCCTCCGCCTCCGGCTGCTGGTCGCCGGGGAATTCGAGAATCGTATCCTCGTGCCCGCAAACCGTAGGTACCATTGCCCGCAGAGCAGGCCTTCCCTACTCCTCTAAGGCTGCATTACCTCTACGAAATGCCATGGCCTTCCTAGCCTCCTAGCTAGGGTTTGCTCCGCCTCCCGCCGTCGCCGATGTTCGAGGAGATGGCCGCCGATTCCAGCATGGGCATGGGGATGGGCTTCCACCAGGGGGCCTCCTCCTTGCACCACCACCACCATAACATGCTCTCCTTCCAATCCAATCCCGATTCCGCTCCCGCCCCCGCCCCCGCGCCCCCTGCCCCTCCCGTCTTCCTCCCCTCCCCCAACGCTCCCGTGCTCCAGGGGGCGCCGCCCAAGTACAAGTTCGTCACCGGCTCACCCTCCGACTGGACCCCCTATGAGCTCTCCATATTCCAGGAGGGCCTCGCCAGGTTCAACCCCAGTCTCTCCTCATCGCTGTTTTGCTACCACGCGGGCACTGGTTGACTTAATAATGTGCTAATGGCAACACCAGGTATGCTCGTGAGCCCACCATTATGAAATACATCAAGATTGCTGCTATGCTGCCCACTAAGACAATCAGGGACGTCGCATTGAGATGCCGGTGGACCGCTGTAAGTGTTCTTTCCCCTGTAACCACAGTAGTTGTGTACAAGCAGAGAGAACAGAGGGGCCCTTTCCTATTTTGTTGATGTGCTATTTCCATTCCAGGGAAAGGAGAGTAGGAGCAGGAAACCTGATGAATTCTATGCTGGGAAAAGGATAAGGGACTTGAAGGTAGACTCGTATTTAATGATTGGTTCATTTGGATACTTACTCTGGTTGTTGTAGATTCGAACCTTTCGCAGATCCTTTAGCTTGTCTCAGCAGTATTAATCTTGTTTTTTCCGATAATGAAGTTCCATGGACATCGCTGCAGGAGAAAATGGTTGTTTCTACCTCACTAGCTAATTTTCAGATGGCACCTCCAAATAATTTAGTCCCCTTCTCGATGCCGATGCATCATCCAGGTCAGAATAGCCTGGCTACAAATGGAGGTTGGTCCCAAGTATTTTCATTAGTGATGTTTTAGTAATGGCCAAATGTTGTTTCCCCCCTTCAAATGTGCGCAAAGCTTTATCAAACATCTTTAAAATCCTATTTTGTGGTTGAAGTTGATTGAAGACTAATTTCTTGAGATTATCAGTTGTGGTTAATTACATGGAGATAATTCCTTCCCTTTTTTGTGGTCAAACCGTAGATACCTGGTTCACTTGGAATTTAATGCTTAGTGTCACTTCCAATGAGCATATGGAAGCTGATGAGTTTAAAGAACTAAATGTATTCATAAATTTGTGTACCCGGGTCTGCTAGTGTGATTTGCTGCACTACATAATAGTAATGTGGTTATAATTCTTCTGAGATATGATGAATCGATGACTATTAGACAATGTTTTCCTTGTGTAATTTCATGGACCTATTTCAATTTCGTTTACTTCTCCTAATAAATTTCATATTTTAATGTTCTCAAGCAGTCCCCGTTTTAGATAATGCAATTCAGCATCTTCTGGAGGAAAATATACAGTTACTCAATCAGATCTCTGCAAATATTGAGACTTTCAAGGTTTGTATGATTTACTTTTTGTCTCTTATCACTGGGCATATTTTACCAAATGGGTATTAGGTTATTAGGGGCATCCACCCACAGATACATGAAAATTTACATTTTCATGCAGCACATATTAATTCAAAGCTACACATGAAAGCTTGAGCTGTGCTAATTGTGTCTGAAATTCCAAATTTCCTATAGCTGGGGGAGAACATGGATCTCTTTCTACATACGAATAACAATATTCGAACAATTTTGAAAAGGTATGACATTGTTATCTGTTGCATTTTTCTTGTATTTCATTTATTTCCTGTATGCTACTTTAATTGCACTCACATGACATATGCCTAGGATCTATATGTTCGAGTTTTTGTCATCTACTTCAATTCAGTTTGTTCGAGTCATTTCTTTATAAGAATGTGTAGGATCTTGCATGGCAGCTATCAGACCAAAGGAGCTGTAAATAGAAACCGAGTGAGTGATGACACCACTTGTGTATGTTAATCTTTAGCTGAGCACATTCCTGTCATTTATTTTTGTCATCAGAGTAGTCCTCGTCTCATTAATTAAAGCAGTGAGATGCAAGACAGAGCATGATTTGTACAGTTTATGCCAATATGCTATCTGCTCCTTGTTGAAGTTTGCTCACATGTATATAAATCTATGCTGTAGAATGAGTGAGATGCCTGGTGTCATGGGTCAGATGCGTCCCTTGCCAGAACCTGTAAATGAAGGCCAACTAAATTCACTTCTTCAACTGGATAGAGTGGTAAGTTCAAAACTTGTGGTTTGTAGGATTCGTCTAGCAAGCACCGATACGGTAGAAACTGCCGATTTGCTGTTCCAGTACGGCGGGACACGGCGACACGCCAGTATACGCTAGGATTCGCGTATCCCGCAGTATCCCATGATTTGCGAATTAAAAAAAGAAAAAAATACGTGGACACGTCTGGGACACGGCATGATACGCTGGGGACACGGCTCGGCCCAAAAACACCTCGGCCCACTAGAAACCCTGGGTCACACGCACGCTCTCCAATCTTCACAAAACAAACGAGCTGCTCCCAGGCAGTAACAAACGCGTCGCCGCCGCCGCCGCCTCCTGGATCGGTGCCGCCGCCTGGACTCGACCGGAGACCCCTGCCACCAGGCCCCAGCAGCCTCTCCTTCCGACGGCAGGTAACCCAAGCACAGCAGCCTCTCCTCACCTCAACCTCTTCATCTCTGTGCTGCTTGGATGCTGCTGCTTGCTACCCCATGCTGTGCTGCTTCTGCTCGCATGAATTATTGAATGCTTGTCCTGCTGTTGAAGGGTTGAGTGTTGAATGGTTGCTGCTTGCTGTTAGGTAGCAATGGCATCTGAGAGCGCCGCCGACACTAGCCAATATCTGTGGGTGAGAGTGAAGGGCAGCCTAGTCCTGGTGTTGTAGACCCTGAGTATCCTCTGAGCTTATGATGAGATGCTGAGAAGCTTACACCTGCATCCCCTAATGGGGCAATATTTTTATCTTATCTCAGTTTCTTATTAATTTTTTGCTGTAACTCAAAATTACATGGCATACTTTTCATTTTATTATATATATATCCACCGTATCCCCGAACGACTGTTTTTTGAAAAATTCCGTATCCCGTGTCCCCGTATGCGTATCCCCGCCTTTCTGTCCCCGTGTCCGTGCTTTTTAGGGATTCGTACAAGAACTCACCAAGATTCACGATAATACTGCATGTTAAAATGTGAAGCGTGTGAGTTAGTTATTGGCAGGCTCTAACATAGCAGAATGTAGCATCTGTACCATGTTTTGAAGACATACATTTGTACTATGCACCTTCATAATGAATGATATGAAACCTGCGAACAAATAGGAAATGCTTTAAAAAAACTTCAATGCATTGGTCTCTTCATAGTATTGCTCCTGTGTCATGGTGCAGTATTTGATACTTTTTTGGTAATTGCAATAATATGATTTTGGTTTTGTTATGTTCTCCTGAAGGTTGCCTCTTACGGTGATATACTACATAACACTCGTATGAAGGATGAAGCACGAACTTAATGTAAGATAAATTGGGGGCGATGAGACGTAACCATCCTGTAGCGAAAAAGATGACACGAGCTTTTGCCTGATCTGTACAAATGCCACGAAGAAGACCTACAATGTAGAATTAGATGTTATACTGACCAAGGCGGCATGGAATAAGTAATGATGCCTTCGAGGGATGTGTTGTTTCCTTTTTTGGTGCGAGCTAATTGCTTCGGCTGCTGGCTGTCGATCCTTGATTCTTGGGAAAGTGAAGGGAATGTAAAACGGGATGAGGTGAGGGTGTGGTTCATCACCCTTTTGTGTTGTATTGGGAGCTGACTTGATTCAGACGGCTGTAAATATCGGGCGTGGTTGCCGCATGAGACGTTTTACTTGTCTGATGATGATGCTCAAACGAAAAGACATCGTGCTACTGTTCTCATTGTACAAGTACAACAATTGATTCTTAAGTTTGGCTTAATTATTTGATTACTGTAATCCCGGCTTGTGTTTGCATTGCCGGGAATTGGGCCGAATGATTATATCATTGCTATGTAGGGGTGAAACTGCTGTGTATTTGGTTGGATGGTTTCTCTTGAACGGATTTGGTTGGATAGTTGTAGGGGTGAAACTGTTGTGTATTTTGGTTGGACAGTGCTCGAACTGTATCCTATTGTGTTTATTTATCTTTTGGAATCGAAATCAGGATAGAAGATTCGAATAATGGATTTGTTGGATTATGTCAGATTTAGACATTGTACAGTAATGGAAATCTGAGTGGGATAAGAAACAGACATACACATGCATATATGAGTATATTATCGCTAAAAGTCACATGATTAATGTACAGCAGAATATTAGCAATTCCACATCCTAACATTCATATTCTGATTTGAAATTGATTGTGTTTGGATGAAAAAAAAATCCTTTACCGTCTGATCGTGTTGGAAATTAGGTTAACACTTTCACCCTCAGTGACATGCTCTGGTAGATATTCCATCTCTTAGAAAGATGCCGACATTATTGAAGTTTAAGTTGTCAAGACGTGAACAAATAATCACACACAAAGGGGGTGTAGCTCATATGGTAGAGCGCTCGCTTCGCATGCGAGAGGCACGGGGTTCGATTCCCCGCACCTCCATCTTATAATTTTTTACTCCTTCCGTCTCATAATATAAGAATGTTTTTAGCACTACTTACTCCCTCTATCCAATAATATAAGAACATATTAACATCAAAAGTCTTTATTTTTTCTTCTTCTTCTAAACTTAACATCAAATACCATATGATTCCCCGCAACCTTTCTAATGTATTATGATATCTTTATTTATTTTTTTGCGAGAAGAAAAAATCAAGATCATTTGAACGTACCAGCAGACTAGCATCAAATGTTTGAATCCACAACGTGTTTCCCCGCATCTCCAACTTTATAATTTTTTACTCCTTCCGTCTCATAATATAAGAATGTTTTTGGCACTACTTACTCCCTCTATCCAATAATATAAGAACATATTAACATCAAAAGTCTTTATTTTTTCTTCTTCTTCTAAACTTAACATCAAATACCATATGATTCCCCGCAACCTTTCTAATGTATTATGATATCTTTATTTATTTTTTTGCGAGAAGAAAAAATCAAGATCATTTGAACGTACCAGCAGACTAGCATCAAATGTTTGAATCCACAACGTGTTTCCCCGCACCTCCAACTTTATAATTTTTTACATATTAACATCAAATGTCTTTTTTTTTTCTTTTTCTGAACTTAACATCAAATACCAGATGATTCCCCGCAACCTTTCTAATGTATTATGATATCTTTATTTATTTTTTTGCGAGAAGAAAAAATCGAGATCATTTGAACGTACCAGCAGACTAGCATCAAATGTTTGAATCCACAACGTGTTCAACTTAAATTAGGCAACTAGTAGAATAGTACGTTTCCATTTGTAGGACACGCCATCCATTATAAATGGAAAAATAGAGATACGGCGAACAGCCGGTACTTGTATCATAGCAGTACCGTCTTATTTAATTGTTTTTTTCGAGAAAACTTCCAATCTATTTATTTTTAATCATGGCAGTATAATGAACATAAAAAATAATAAAAATTACATCGAGATTCACAGACCATCTATCGACGAGCACAAGTACAGAAGCGGGCCGAAGGCGCACCGTCGTCATCTCCCTTCCCTTGCCGGAGCAGGACAAAACTTGTTATACTAGACAATCGGGAAGTGGTCGTGCTAAGGGCATCTCCAACACGGACCCTCAAACCTCCCGCAAACGTCTGGACCGTGCTGTCCGGACCACGGAAGCCATCCAACGTGGTCCTGTATCGGTTCGTGGAGCGGTCCGGACGCGATTTGTCCCATAAACGGGAGACAAATGTGGGGGGCTTTGCGGGAGTCCGGACACACGAAACGTCGCTCTCCCCCTGGCCCACCCAAAAGGAAGGCGGCCCGCGCTTTTGTAGAATCCCGCACCGTTTCCGCGCCGAAATCCCCCACTCTCTTCTTCCATTTCCCGCCTCTCCGCCAATCACCGTTCATTTATCCCACCCCCTCCTTCCTTCCGCCGCTGAAGCATGGAACCGTCGGATAACCTGTCGGAGGTGCCGGAGGATCCGAGCATCAAGCTCGCCCTGAAGATTAGCTCGGAGACGCGGCAAAATCGCCATGTCAAAGGGCCGCAAAGGAGGAGAAGCTCAAGAAGCCGTTGGCCGCCGGTGGGCCTGATGATGGCGATGGGCGTGGAGGTCGTGGTGGACACCGGCAGATGGGTGCGCCGACAATACAAACATCGCTATGGCCGGGGCCTTACAAGCCTCCATACTATTACGCCGCCAAGTAGCTCGGAACCCCCACTTGTACGGTGCTTTACATCGCCGACGTTAATGTTGCACTGCTCTTATCTGAGTATTCTTCGTCGCCGCTCGTCCAGGCGCGGTCGGGGGCCGGGGAACTGATGGGTGCCCACACGTTGTTCGCTGCAATGCCAGTGCGGGGGAGCCGGCGTATGACGCGGACAGGGAGATGCTCGATATCATCCACGACAGAGGCGAGGGAGGAGGACGAGCATGACCCCACCTAGTCCGGCAACTACTAGCAGCAGCAGTCCTACACCCAGGCGGCCAAGCAATAGTCCTACACCCAGACTGGCAATGGCACACAACAACAGCATTGGGCCGCCAGAGAGCAGCATTCGGAGGGGGAGGAGGAGGAGGACGTCGACCACGATGATGATCTGGATGATACAGCCGGCGATCCAAAGAAAGGTAGAGGAGAAAGCTTTAACACGCGGGGGGATGAGCTGTTGTGCGCTGCATGGTTGGCCACTAGCATTGATCCGATCCATAGCACGGAGCAAAATGGCACAACCTTTTGGAGGAACATTCACATATGGTTCCATGAGGACAAACATTTTGCGCCCTACTCCGATGCGTTGATCCTCAACCGTGAGTGGAAGTCCCTCAACCATCGATAGTACACCATCCAAGAGGCCGTCTCCAAGTGTTGCGGGCACTTGAAGCATCTCATTGCACAATGGCCTAGCGGTGCACAAATCACCGAGCAAGTAAGTTGATCACTAGCCGGATATGCTTTAGTTTTGTTGGTCACTACCCGGACATGTATCATTTTGTTGCTCACTAGACAACTATGCATTATTTCACTTTGTAGCCTACTCGTGCTTGTGTGGTGTACAAGAAGTTGGAGAAGAAGTCCTTCACCTTCATGCATTGTTGGTTGAAGTTGAATGGACAACCAAACTGGAACCTTTTCATTGCCAAGACCGCCACCCAAGCCAACGAAGAAGAAACTGGTGACCCTACCGAGCCAACCCAAGAACCGCCGAAGAAGGTTAGAAGAAATTTACAGGGCAAGACGTGAGAGGAGGAGAGGGAGAAGCGAGAAGGTGCGGCGGCCAAGCTAATAGAGAGGTTCGAGGAGATCTTGGCGAAGAAGGAGGAGGCATCTGAGGTGCTCGAACATCAAGAAGGAGAGGACGGCGGAGAGTTTCAAGAATTTGATGGAGGCGACGGAGAAGAAGATCAAGCTCGAAGAGAGGAGGACCATGATCGAAGAGAGGAAGGTAGTTCTCGAGGAGAAGAAGGTCGCGCTCGAGGAAAAGAGGGTGAAGATCGCCGCCAATGCGGAGGACGCCAAGATGTTGACCTTGAATATTGACTCTTTGGATGCCGACGCTAGAACTATCGTGCAATCCTCCGCTACCAGATGTTGGAGTGGCAGAAAAATGAGTTGGCGACAGCGGAAGATGAGGACGCAATGGAGGCGGAGGTAGACGCGGAGGCTACCTACGCCGCGGTGATGACACCTCCTTGATCGGGGAGCAGCTTGCTGGGATTGCCGGTCTGGCAGGGCAGAAATGTACGGACTGCCGGACTGGTGTTCTTTTGGATTTGGGCATGTAAAAACTAAGTATATTTGCCTCTTTTTGGTTGTGATCGAGGATGCGATCCAGCGCGGGTGTGATCCGGCACGTTGTGTGGATCAGCGTACATTTGAATTTGCTGGCGGACATTTATAGGCTATGGTTGGATGTCGTCCTCCCGCATCTGTGTCCGCGGACTGGTCCCCCCCTATCCGTGGATGGATGTGGGAGAAAACTTGTGGGTTGCCGTTGGAGATGCCCTAAGGCCTAGGACCAACGACCAGAACAATAACCACCGCCGATGAAGAGACGCGTAGATCACAAGGATTCAACCTAAGGACACGCTAACCAAGACCAGATCCGAGTAGATTCGAGAAAGACAATCACCGACCGAATCCCACGAGATCCGCGGGAAACACACTTCCACACGTCCTCCGACAATGCTAGTTGCATCATCGGGACTGGGAGCTAGCCGAGGAGAACCTTATTCTATCGTCAGGGAGCCGCTGTCGTCTTTCCTTCCTAAACAGGACACATACCCTAACAAAACCTCAAAGAAATATCTAAAAACGGAGCCCTCCCGCCAGTAAGGGCAGGGATCCACCACGTCCGCATGGCCTCAGAGCCACCGGAGATGAGGCGACCGCCGGCGAGAGGCAGAGGAATCCTAGGCTTTTTCAGACGCGGGGCCGCGGCCAGGTGTCATTAATATGACATGGTATCACTCGCAAACAAAAATATGACATGGTATCATGATACAATATAAGTCCTTTCTTTTATTATTTAATGGCATGTCACCTTCGTAAAATTGCCTATTTAATAGGCCTAATAATAATAGTACTTACTACTATGGAAGATGTAACGAGTCAGACAGCTGGGTCGCGTAATTATTTTCCGTGAAATTCCTTTGCCAAGACACCAGTACACCACAAACCTGCAAGTGAAGTCGTGAAGCTTCTCGATCCGGGAACCAGGAAAGGCGATCACGAGAGTGCACTGATACGACAAGTGGTCCAGGCGTCCAGAGCCTTTTGTAACCGTGAAAACGATTTGCAGTCGGGATCAAACAAGATACGGCTTGGCGTTTTCAGCCAAGACATGCGCCACATGATTTTGTCCCGGGAAAAAGACGGACAGTTACTGACATGCACACATGTTCTTGAGAATTCCCCTTCCTGGAGCGAGGCACATGCGTGCATGGACGGTGTAAAAGGACATGCTCACGAGTTCAACAGCAGTCGAGATAAACCAGATTGGTTGGTTCATCGCGTAAAGAAAATCACAGGGCCCCAGAGGTTCCAGGGAATGCTGGGCTGGTTACCGCTGGAAAGAAATCATTAGAGTATTGCCCGAAATGCCTACGTACTTTGCCGGTGCAGGTTCACGGGAACAGGTGAATGAACGGAACAAGAACAGGTGAACCAGTTGCGTGCATATGTACTCAACGAAATGCTTTATACGGCTCACGAGTTGTGTTAGCGAAGGAGTTCGAGGAAAAGGACATGCTCACGAGTTCACAAGAATCAAAACTAGAGGCCAAGCAGATGATGACCGGCCACCTATCTACCGGTTGCTTGATTGATTTAATAATGTTCACCCGCAAAAAAGAGAGAGATAATGTTATCCGACAAACATAAGCTGAGAGTGCGTTGACAAACAAACGTTTTTCCTGCCAGTTCTAGTTGCTTCACATCAAACGATGGCAATTTCAGACAAAAATATTTTCTTCTGAAGAAGTTATCACCCCCAACAACTAAAACTGCACGCAAAGTAGTTCGAAAGGACACCCCCTCTCAGATCCTACTCTTTTGCACTTGATTTCCTTTCCTTGAGTTCGGGCGCTGTCTTATCTCACTGGCGTCAAAACCATTAAGAGCATCTCCATCCAAACTTTTGAAAGGGTTTAAGGGCATCTCCAACGGCAACCAGCAAATTTTCTCCCACATCCGTCCACGGACAGAGGGGATCAGTCCGTGGATACGGATGTGGGAGGCGGCCATCCAAAACTGTCCGCATACATTGCAAACACTTTTCAACATGACGGATTTCAAACAAACACAATGGATTTTCATTACATTTGGAACATTTAGAACAAAAAAATTGACCCGGCCCTAAACCTATCCTACGATGGTGGCGCCCGACGTCCAAGCCCATGTCGTCCTCCATCCGTCGTCTCCATGAGCACCGGCGATAAGACCCGTGAAGTGAAGGTGTGGTCTCCGGCAAGGAAGAGTAGAATACGGGAGACAGACCGGTCCACATGGGACATAAGGCCCTCCCGCCCCCCGTGGCCTACTCATCCCCGGAGGAGTTCGCGACCTGTCCATCGTCGGTGGACGTGAGGTCCATGATGGAAATGGTGACGCCGGCGTTGTCGTCGTCCCAACGGGCCGCCTGATAGTTCATCAGCGGCGCGTAGGAGGCATAGCTGGCGTTGTTCTCCTCCGCGATCCCCTGCAGCTGCACCTTCACGACTGCCCTTCCCTGGTGAGCGGCGGCTTGAGCGCGAACGACATCGTAGATGGCACGCCGCTCCGGGATGAATTAGGGGTTCGCCGCGGCCATGGCCGCCATGGCCTTTTCGCTCACGCGCTCGCCGTAGATCTGGCCCTCCATCAGCTGGTGTTGTTCCAGGAGGAATATGTTGTACCATTGTTCCTCCTACGCCTACTGGAACACCGACAAAAGGCGCCTACGCAGGCTGCACCTCCGCCATAGCGCCGTTGTAGTGCGCCTGCGCCTGATCCATGGTGAAGTCGGCGTGGGAACTGAGGCGGTGTCGTCGGAGCCCGTATCCATCATGGTGTTGTCCTCGTAGCCAGAGACCTCGTGTGAGCTGGCCGACAAGACATCCTCGATCTGCCTAGCACGGTGTCTCTTCCAGGCGGCGGCAAGGGCGGCAACCACATGCTTCATCTCAGTGGAAAGGCTCTCCCACTGAGCTTGGCCGCCTGCATTCATGGTGGATGCAGTGCAAGGGAGGAGGATGAGGAGCGGCTTGTGTTGTGGAGTGGAGTTAGCCGGGTGTGTGAAGGAAATATGCCCTAGAGGCAATAATAAACTTGTTATTTTATATTTCTTTATTCATGATAAAGGTTTATTATTCATGCTAGAATTGTATTGATCGGAAACCTTAATACATGTGTGAATACATAAACAAACACCGAGTCCCTATTGAGCCTCTACTAGACTAGCTCGTTGATCAAAGATGGTTAAGGTTTCCTAACCATTGACATGAGTTGTCATTTGATAACGGGATCACATCATTAGGAGAATGCTGTGATGGACAAGACCCATTCGTTAGCTTAGCATAATGATCGTTCAGTTTTATTGCTATTGCTTTCTTCATGTCAAATACATATTCCTTCGACTATGAGATTATGCAACTCCCGGATACCGGAGGAATGCCTTGTCTGCTATCAAACATCACAACATAACTGGGTGATTATAAAGATGCTCTACAGGTATCTCCGAAGGTGTTTGTTGAGTTGGCATAGATCGAGATTAGGATTTGTCACTCCGAGTATCAGAGAGGTATCTCTGGGCCCTCTTGGTAATGCACATCATAAGCTTGCAAGCAAACGACTAAGGAGTTAGTCATGAGATGATGTATTACAGAATGAGTAAAGAGACTTGCCGACAACGAGATGGAACTAGGTATGAAGATACCGACGATCGAATCTCGGGCAAGTAACATACCGATGGACAAAGGGAATTACGTATGTTGTCATAACGGTTCGACCGATAAAGATCTTCGTAGAATATGTAGGAGCCAATATGGGCATCCAGGTTCCAGTATTGGTTATTGACCGGAGAGGTGTCTCGATCATGTCTACATAGTTCTCGAACCCGTAGGGTCCGCATGCTTAACGTTCGATGATGATATAGTATTATATGAGTTATGTGATCTGGTGACGAATGTTGTTCGTGAAGGAAATATGCCCTAGAGGCAATAATAAAGTTGTTATTTTATATTTCCTTATTCATGATAAAATTTTATTATTCATGCTAGAATTGTATTGACCGGAAACCTTAATACATGTGTGAATACATAGACAAAACACTGAGTCCCTAGTGAGCCTCTACTTGACTAGCTCGTTGATCAAAGATGGTTAAGATTTCCTAACCATGGACATCAGTTGTCATTTGATAACGGTATCACATCATTAGGAGAATGATGTGATGGACAAGACCCATCCGTTAGCTTAGCATGTTGATCATTCAGTTATATTGCTATTGCTTTCATGTATGTCAAATACATATTCCTTTGACTATGAGATCATGCAACTGCCGGATACCGGAGGCGAGGTTGTCAGAATCGCGATTCTTTTATATGATTCCATGACTTTACGATCCAAACTAACCCCTCTGATTCTACTATTTTACTTCACAGAATCTATGTTTCTACGATCTTAATAGTGAAGATTCTACGATTTACGATCCTGCCATCAGAGCTCCGATCCGATTCAAAATCGCGATTCTGACAACCTTGACCGGAGGAATGCCTTGTGTGCTATCAAACATCACAACGTAACTGGGTGATTATAAAGATGCTCTACAAGTATCTCCGAAGGTGTCTTGTTGGGTTGGCGTGAATTGAGATTAGGATTTGTCACTCCGAGTATCGGAGAGGTATCTTTGGGCCTTCTCGGTAATGCACATCATAAGAAGCCTTGCAAGCAAAGTGACTAATGAGTTAGTTGCGGGATGATGTATTACGGAATGATAAAGAGACTTGCCGGTAACGAGATTGAACTAGGTATGAAGATACCGACGATCGAATCTCGGGCAAGTAACATACCGATGACAAAGGGAATAACATATGTTGTCATAACGGTTCGATCGATAAAGATCTTCATAGAATATGTAGGAGCCAATATGAGCATACAGGTTCTGCTATTGGTTATTGACCGGAGAAGTGTCTCAGTCATGTCTACATAGTTCTCGAACCCATAGGGTCCGCACGCTCAACGTTCGATGACGATTTTGTATTATACGAGTTATGTGATTTGGTGACCGAATGTTGTTCGGAGTCCCAGATGAGATCATGGACATGACGAGGAGTCCCGAAATGGTCGAGAGGTAAAGATTGATATATAGGACGATGGTATTCGGACACCGGGTCACCGGAAGGGGTTCCGGGCACCCCCGGCAAAAGATATGGGCCTTATGCGCCAAGAGGGGAAATGCACCAGCCACAAAGGGCGTGCGCCCCCCCCCCCCCATATGGGCTGGCCAAATTGGAGTAGAAAAGGGGAAGGAGGAAAGTAAAAGGGGAATAGGACTCCCCTTTCCTACTCCTAATAGGAATAGGAAAGGGGGAAGGCCGAATTGGGAGGACCCCAAGTAGGATTCCTCCTACTTGAGGCGCCCCCTTGGCTGCCTCTCCTCCCTTCCAACCTATACATATATATGTGGGGGAGGCACCGCTAGAACACACATCAACAGTTGTTAGACGTGTGCAGCGCCCCCCTCCACAGTTTACGCCTCCGGTCATATTCACATAGTGCTTAGGGGAAGCCTTGCGCGGATCACTTCACCATCACCGTCACCACGCCTTCGTGCCGACAAAACTCTCACTCGACACTTTGCTAGATCAAGAGTTCGAGGGACGTCATCGAGATGAACGTGTGCAGAACTCGGAGGTGCCGTACGTTCGGTGCTTGATCGGTCAGAACGAGAAGAAGTTCGACTACATCAACCCCATTGTCAAACGCTTCCGCTTTTGGTTTACGAGGGTACGTGGACACACTCTCCCCCTCTCGTCGGTATGCATCTCCTAGATAGATCTTGCGTGAGCGTAGGATTTTTTTTGAAATTGCATGCTATGTTTCCCAACAGTGGCACCATGAGCCAGGTATATGCGTAGATGATATGCACGAGTACAACACAAAGAGTTATGGGCAGTGATAGTCATACTGCTTACCACCAACGTTCTATTTTGATTCGGCGGTATTGTTGGATGAAGCGGCCCGGACCAACCTTACATGACCACGTTATGAGATCGGTTCCACAGACAGACATGCAACTAGTTTTGCATAAAGTTGGCTGGCGGGTGTCTGTTTCTCCAACTTTAGTTGAATCAAATTTGACTGCGGCCGGTCCTTGTTGAAGGTTAAAACAACAAACTTGATAAATCACTGTTGTAGTTTTGATGCATAGGTAAGAACGGTTCTTACTAGAAGCCTGTAGCAGCCACATAAAACTTGCAACAACAAAGTAGAGGACGTCTAATTTGTTTTTTCAGGGCATGTTGTGATGTGATATACGTTACTGTATGAGATGATCATGTTTTGTAAAAGTTATCGGCAACTGGCAGGAGCCTTATGGTTGTCGCTTTATTGTATGAAATGCAAACGCCATGTAATTGCTTTACTTTATCACTATGCGTTAGCAATAGTTGTAGAAGCTATAGTTGGTGAGACGACCACAACGCTATGATGGAGACCAAGGTGTCAAGCCGATGACGATGGGGATCATGACGGTGCTTTGGAGATGGAGATCAAAGGCACAAGATGATGATGGCCATATCATGTCACATATTTTGATTGCATGTGAGGTTTATCTTTTATGCATCTTATTTTTCTTAGTACGACGGTAGCATTATAAGATGATCCCTTACTAAAATTTCAAGGTATAAGTGTTCTCCCTGAGTATGCACCGTTGCGATAGTTCGTCGTGCTGAGACACCACGTGATGATCGGGTGTGATAAGCTCTACGTTCACATACAACGGGTGCAAGAAAGTTTTGCACATGCGGAATACTCGGGTTAAACTTGACGAGCCTAGCATGTACAGACATGGCCTCGGAACACCGGAGACCGGAAGGTCGAACGTGAATCATATAGTAGATATGATCAACATAGAGATGTTCACCATTGAAAACTACTCCATCTCACGTGATGACCGGACATGGTTTAGTTGATATGGATCACGTGATTATTTAGATGACTCGAGGGATGTCTATCTAAGTGGGAGTTCTTAAGTAATTTGATTAATTGAACTTAATTTATCATGAACTTAGTCCTGAAAGTATTTGCATATCTATGTTGTAGATCAATGGCCCGTGCTACCGTTCCCTTGAATTTTAATGCGTTCCTAGAGAAAACTAAGTTGAAAGATGATAGTAGCAACGATGCGGACTGGGTCCATGATCTGAGGATTATCCTCATTGTTGCATAGAAGAATTATGTCCTTGATGCACCGCTAGGTGACAGACCTATTGCAGGAGCAGATGCAGATGTTTTGAACGTTTGACAAGCTCGGTATGATGACTACTTGATAGTTTAGAGCACCATGCTTTACGGCTTAGAACCGGGACTTCAAAAATGTTTTGAATGCCACAGAGCATATGAGATGTTCCAAGAGCTGAAATTGGTATTTCACACTCATGCCTGTGTCGAGAGGTATGAGGCCTCTGACAAGTACTTTGCCTACAAGATGGAGGAGAATAGCTCAACTAGTGAGCATGTGCTCAGAATGTCTGGGTACTACAATCACTTGAATCAAGTGGGAGTTAATCTTCCAGATAAGATAGTGATTGACAGAGTTCTCTAGTCACTATCACCAAGCTAATAGAACTTCTGATGAACTATAATATGCAAGGGATGACGAAACAATTCCTGAGCTCTTCGCGATGCTGAAATCGACGAAGGTAGAAATCAAGAAAAAGCATCAAATGTTGATGGTTATCAAGACCACTAGTTTCAAGAAAAGGGCAAGGGAAAGAAAGGGAACTTCAAGAAGAATGACAAGCAAGTTGTCACTCCCGTGAAGAAGCCCAAAGCTGGACCTAAGCCTGAAACTAAGTGCTTATACTGCAAAGGGAATGGTCACTAGAAGCGGAACTGCCCCAAATACTTGGCGGATTCTACCGCTTGAGCATGCGTTGGTTTTCCCTTGAATAGGAAAGGGTGATGCAGCAAAGCAGCATAAGTATTTCCCTCAGTTTTGAGAACCAAGGTATTAATCCAGTAGGAGACAACGCACAAGTCACCTAGTACCCGCACAAACAATCAAGAACCTTGCAACCAACGCGATAAAGGGGTTGTCAATCCCTTCACGGTCACTCGCAAAAGTGAGATCTATTAAAGATAGTAAAGTAAATATTTTTGGTATTTTTGTTGTATAGATTGGAAAGTAAAGATTGCAAAATAGTAAACGAGATGCGATGTAAATAAAAGAGATGCAGTATAATAAGAAAGAGACCCAGGGGCCATAGGTTTCACTAGTGGCTTTTCTCAAGATAACATGTATTACGGTGGGTGAACAAATTACTACTGAGCAATTGATAGAAAAGTGCATAGTTATGAAGATATCTAAGGCAATGATCATGAATATAGGCATCACGTTTGTGTCAAGTAGATCGAAACGATCCTGCATCTACTACTATTACTCCACACATTGACCGCTATCCAGCATGCATCTAGAGTATTAAGTTCATAAGAACAGAGTAACGCATTAAGCAAGATGACATGATGTAGAGGGATAAACTCAAGAAATATGATATAAACCCCATATTTTTATCCTCGATGGCAACAATACAATGCGTGCCTTGCTGCCCCTACTGTCACTGGGAAAGGACACCGCAAGATTGAACCCAAAGCTAAGCACTTCTCCCATCGCAAGAAAGATCAATCTAGTAGGCCAAACTAAACCGATAATTTGAAGAGACTTGCAAAGATATCAAATCATGCATATAAGAATTCAGAGAAGAACCAAATAATATTCATAGATAATCTTGTTCATAAATCCACAATTCATCGGATCTCGGCAAACACACCGCAAAAGAGTATTACATCTAATAGATCTCCAAGAACATCGAGGAGAACTTTGTATTGAGAATCAAAGAGAGAGAAGAAGCCATCTAGCTAATAACTATGGACCCGACGGTCTGTGTTAAACTACTCACGCTTCATCGGAGAGGCAATGGTGTTGATGTAGAAGCCCTCCGTGATTGATTCCCCCTCCGGTAGATTGCCGGAAAAGGCCCCAAGATGGGATCTCATGGGTATAGAAGGTTGCGGTGGTGGAAAAGTGGTTTCGTGGCTCTCCCTGATCGATCTAGGGTATAAGAGTATATATAGGCGATAGAAGTACGTCGGTGGAGCTACGAGGGGCCCATGAGGGTGGGGGGCGCGCCCTCGTGCCTCGTAGAGTTCCAGACTTCAAATCCAAGTCTTCTGGATTGCTTTCGGTCCAAGAAAGATCATCACGAAGGTTTCATTCCGTTTGGACTCCGTTTGGTATTCCTTTTCTGTGAAACTCTAAAATAGGCAAAAAAAAGGAACTGACACTGGGCCTCCGGTTAATAGGTTAGTCCCAAAAATAATATAAAAGAGCATATTAAAGCCCATTAAACATCCGAAACAGATAATATAATAGCATGGAACAATAAAAAATTATAGATACGTTGGAGACGTATCAAGCATCCCCAAGCTTAATTCCTGCTCGTCCTCGAGTAGGTAAATGATGAAAACAGAATTTTCGATGTGGAAAGCTACCTATCATAATTATCAATGTAATTTTCTTTATTGTGGCATGAATGTTCAGATCCAAAAGACTCAAAACAAAAGTTTAGTATTGACATAAAAATAATAATACTTCAAGCATACTAATAAAGCAATCATGTCTTCTCAAAATAACAAGGCCGAAGAAATCTATCCCTACAAAATCATATAGTCTGGCTATGCTCTATCTTCATCACACAAAATATTTAAATCATGCACAACCCCGATGACAAGCCAAGCAATTGTTTCATACTTTTAATGTTCTCAAACTTTTGCAATCTTCACGCAATACATGAGCATGAGCCATGGACATAACACTATTGGTGGAATAGAATGGTGGTTGTGGAGAAGACAAAAAGGAGAAGATAGTCTCACATCAACTAGGTGTATCGATGGCTATGGATATGCCCATCAATAGATATCAATGTGACTGAGTAGGGATTTCCATGCAACAGATGCACTAGAGCTACAAGTGTATGAAAGCTCAAAAAGAAACTAAGTGGGTGTGCATCCAACTCGCTTGCTCACGAAGACCTAGGGCATTTTGAGGAAGCCCATCATTGGAATATACAAGCCAAGTTCTATAATGAAAGATTCCCACTAGTATATGGAAGTGACAACATAGGAGACTCTCTATCATGAAGATCATGGTTCTACTTTGAAGCACAAGTGTGGTAAAAGGATAGTAGCATTGCCCCTTCTCTCTTTTTCTCTCATTTTTTTATTTGGGCCTTTCTCCTTTTTTATATGGCCTCCCTTTTTTATTTTTCTTGTCCGGAGTCTCATCCCGACTTGCGGGGGAATCATAGTCTCCATCATCCTTTCCTCACTGGGACAATGCTCTAATAATGAAGATCATCACACTTTTTTTAGTTACAACTCAAGAATTACAACTCAATACTTAGAACAAAATATGACTCTATGTGAATGCCTCCGGCGGTGTATCGGGATGTGCAATGAATCAAGAGTGACATGTATGAAAAATTATGAACGGTGGCTTTGCCACAAATATGATGTCAACTACATGATCATGCAAAGCAATATGACAATGATGGAGTGTGTCATAATAAACGAAACGGTGGAAAGTTGCATGGCAATATATCTCGGATGGCTATGGAAATGCCATAATAGGTAGGTATGGTGGCTGTTTTGAGGAAGGTAAATGGTGGGTTTATGGTACCGGTAAAAGTTGCGCGGTACTGGAGAGGCTAGCAACGGTGGAAGGGTGAGAGTGCGTATAAACTATGGACTCAACATTAGTCATAAAGAACTCACATACTTATTGCAAAAATCTATTAGTTATCGAAACGAAGTACTATGCGCATGCTCCTAGGGGGATAGATTGGTAGGAAAAGACCTCGCTCGTCCCTGACCGCCACTCATAAGGAAGACAATCAAAAAATAAATCATGCTCCGACTTCATCACATAACGGTTCACCATACGTGCATGCTACGAGAATCACAAACTTTAACACAAGTATCTCTCAAATTCACAACTACTCAACTAGCGTGACTCTAATATCACCATCTTCATATCTCAAAACAATCATAAGGAATCAAACTTGTCATAGTATTCAATGCACTTTATATGAAAGTTTTTATTATACCCGTCTTGGATGCCCATCATATTAGGACTAATTTTATAGCCAAAGCAAATTACCATGCTGTTATAAAAGACTCTCAAAATAATATAAGTGAATCATTAGAGATCAATAATTTCTATAAAATAAAACCACCGCCGTGCTCTAAAAAGATATAAGTGAAGCACTAGAGCAAATTTATCTAGCTCAAAAGATATAAGTGAAGCACATAGAGTGTTCTAATAAATTCCGATTCATGCGTGTCTCTCCCAAAAGGTGTGTACAGCAAGGATGATTGTGGTAAACTAAAAATAAAAGACTCAAATCATACAAGACGCTCCAAGCAAAACACATATCATGTGGTGAATAAAAATATAGCCTCAAGTAAAGTTACCGATAGATGAAGACGAAAGAGGGGATGCCTTCCGGGGCATCCCCAAGCTTAGGCTTTTGGTTGTCCTTGAATTTTACCTTGGGGTGCCTTGGGCATCCCCAAGCTTAGGGTATTTCCACTCCTTATTCCAAAATCTATCAAATCTTTACCCAAAAACTTGAAAACTTCACAACACAAAACTCAACAGAAAATCTCATGAGCTCGGTTACTATAAGAAAATAAACCACCACCTTAAGGTACTGTAATGAAATCATTATTTATTTATATTGGTGTTAAAACTACTGTATTACAACTTCTCTATGGTTCATACCCCCCGATACTAGCCATAAATTCATCAAAACAAGCAAACAACACACGAAAAACAGAATCTGTCAAAAACAGAACAGTCTGTAGCAATCTGATTAGTTCGAATACTTCTGGGACTCCAAAAATTATGAAATAAATTGGTGGACGTGATAAATTTGTCTATTAATCATCTTCAAAAATAATCAACCTAAAAGCACTCTCCAGTAAAAAATGACAGATAATCTCGTGAGCGCAAAAGTTTCTGTTTTTTACAGCAAGATAGGAAAGACTTCACCCAAGTCTTCCCAAAGGTTCTACTTGGCAGAAACACTAACTAAAACATAAAAAACACAATCATAACAGAAGCTAGATGAATTATTTATTACTAAACATGAACGAAAAGCAAAGAACAAAAATTAAAATTGGGTTGCCTCCCAACAAGCGCTATCGTTTAACGCCCCTAGCTAGGCATAAAAGCAAGGATAGATCTAGGTATTGCCAACTTTGGTAGGCAATCCATAAGTGGCTCTCATAATAGATTCATAAGGCAATTTAATTTTCTTCCTAGGAAATTGTTCCATGCCTTTCCTTAACGGAAATTGGAATCTAATATTTCCTTCTTTCATGTCAATAATTGCACCAATTGTTCTAAGGAAAGGTCTACCAAGCATAATAGGACATGTAGGATTGCAATCTATATCAAGAACAATGAACTCTACGGGCACATAATTCCTATTTTCAACAATAAGAACATCGCTAATCCTTCCCATAGGGTTCTTAATGGTGGAATCTGCAAGGTGCAAATTTAAAGAACAATCATCAAATTCACGAAAACCTAGCACATCACACAAAGTTTTTGGAATCATGGAAACACTAGCACCCAAATCACACAAATCATAGCATTCACAATCTTTAAATTTTAATAGTAGATTCCCATTCATCATAAAGTTTTCTAGAGATAGAAACTTCTAGTTCGAGCTTTTCTTCATAAGATTGCATTAAAGCATCAACGATATGTTTAGTAAAAGCTTTATTTTGATTATAAGCATGAGGAGAGTTTAACACGGATTGCAACAAGGAAATACAATCTATCAAAGAGAAATTATCATAATTAAATTCCTTGGAATCCAAAATAGTGGGTTCATTGCTATGTAAAGTTTTGACCTCTTCAATCCCACTTTTATTAATTTTTGCATCAAGATCTAAAAACTCCGAATCATTGGGATGCCTTTTAACTAAAGTTGACTCATGTCCAGTCCTATCTTTATCAAGACTAGTAAGCTTGCACGTGCACGCACGTATCGTCATGTGAAAACAATCAGCATTCATCCTAGAAAGAAATATATTAATAAAATGAAAAAAATATTTCTTGTACAAAATATATAAGAGAGGCAATAGAGATGTTTAAAAATGTTGTATCACACGAAAATTACTCGGATTAAAACCCTAGTGAACATATTGGCAAACCCTTGTATTCAAGTTTTCCTATCAAATAGGTAATGTTGAGAACCTACTTTTTGTAATTACACAAATGAAAAATTGGCAAAAAATACTGAAATATTTTTCCTAGTGGAGCGCATCATTCATCGTAATCAACTCCATATCATTAGGGAAAATCTACAAGGCTGCAAACATAAACCAATGCATCCATCCACAAAATAAGCTTTGCTACATGAAACCAGCCAGTGATTCTAATAAGAATTATTATAATCAAACCAATCGGGCATCATGCAATATAACTGAAAATCATTCAAGTCTGTCGTGTGTATTTTGGTAAAAAGCAAATATTGCAGTAACTTTTTGTGATGAAGTAATATAAAACAGGTTCTGGAACATACTCATTGGCTTCTTCTATGCCTTGGTAGAAGCTTGCTTGCTTGCATTTGAGATGGTGGGAAGAGAAATTGACATTCAGAAAGGCACCCGCATGCTTCAACCGATTGAGAAAATCAGAAGCACCTCAAGTCCTCAACTAACAACTGAAAAGGGTTTCCTGAAATAGAATCCCACAGATAAAGCTACGCATAAATAACAAGCAATGTAAAATAAAAAAAGATACTTATCTGTGCAGCACATAATACTTTTATATTAGTATTCCTATAGATAAAAATCAAAAGAGATACATATGCGATCATAACTCAATGCCGAACTAAACCAAATAAGAAGGGAGTTTTCTGGCCCAAAGAGCAATAACCAATACATTTTCTGTTGGGAAATGTTTCACCCTGAAATACAATCTGAAGTAACCATTTAGGATAAAATTTGGCCATTCTGTACTATAGATAAAAATTCTAATGTATAAAATTACACACGCAAACAAATAAAATATACTTGGTTGTACTTGAATTTTGTGTTGTTATCCCTCCTTTTTCATATATCTAAACTGCGAGACTCCGTTATAAACACTGAAGCAGTGTACAAAGCTACTATTCTCAAAATGTAAGACGTTTTTGTAGTCTAGTTCATCTACAATAACACCTTATATTTTGAGATGGAAGTAGTATCACTGAAGCAGTATATAAAGCAATCACATTGCTATTCCGTTTTCCTGAAGTGTATTTTAAAACCACAACTTAGTTATGTACTTTTGTCAAGAAATATCCACCGGTGATTTTTCTTTATATTTGCATAATAATATCTAGCCTCTAAATATTCGGAGTAATACATCTTGCCCAGTTTAGCCATGTGGAAGCCCTCTTGTAAGGTCAAGATCCCTACAAGATCAAAATGGTAGAAGGTTCGCATGTTTGGCGCTGCCGTGGACCGTGGCACGATGGGCTGGGTCCTCGACTCCATCGTCTCCGATGGGTTGCACCTACATGACATACTACACCGTCGTCATCCTCTTCGATCGCTACCCTCGCCCGAGCCGTCCACGGCAAATGGAACTAAACCTGTACATGGTTGCCTTCAGCTACTGCATGGGTAACAAATAATCCTCAAATTAACTACTCTTGCCATGTATAGAAGGACGTTGTCAGGACGCATGTGTATCCATGGTTAGGCAGAATAAATGGGTATTACAGTCTTGATCATGTCCATGCAGGGCCTAGAGATCAAGGTGTAGCTGTGTGTGGCATTACACAATACACGATTCTCTATGGCGCAATAGTGGGTTACCGGATCATAAGCACAAGCAGTTTCACTACTTAAGCATCTTTGGCTTCTGAAGATCTGTAAATATTTTGTTCACAAAAGTGATGAGACTGAAAGAAGTTCCTTGCCTCGAGAGGGTAGGTCTGTGGTGCTCAGCAATTACCGCCATTACAAGGGCCATGACGTGAACTGCTGCCAGGATGAACGGATGTACCTAGTGTTGTTCAGCCTCGCCGAGGTCATCCTTCGCAGCTGCGGGCCCGAGAAGGTCACCTCCATCTCCATAGTTGCCGCCGTCTAGTTCTTCACCTACTCGCTCATCACGCTCTTCCCGAGTGTCACGACCGCGATAAGGAGAGGCGGCGGCGGCCGCTGGCCACTTGCGCCGGCCGGTCGACAAGCGAAGGAGCGGGCGGCGGTGACCTCTGACAAGGAGAGGCCGGGCGGAGGCAGCGGAGGCCGACGCGATCGGTGGCGGCGGCCCGTGCGGCGTGGGTTGGTAGTAGCCTGGTAGGCGTCGCCGAAGCCGCGATAGCGCTGGCAACGATGGCGGCGGCGGCGACGACGCAGTAAACGATGGCGGCGGCGCGATATTGTGCAAACGATGGCGGCGAAGGCGACGGCGGCGTGAGATTTTTTTGCCCTAAGTTTTTCTTTGCAGGACATTTGGCGCTGAGTGGTTGCGGCGGACGCAGGACGGGATATTTCTTCATCCGTGGAGCACAGTCAGCCTGCGGTAATTGTTAAGTGCACACCGTCTCGTGATTAGATTAATCATGACGGTTAAGATTTACTTAAGAGGGATAATCGATGGTGCTAATCTAGCCGTGTATGTTTTCTCGGGTGTCTTTAAGAAAGAAAAGTTTGATTGTTTATAATAAAAATAATAAAATAATAAATAATAAATAATAATAAATCATAATATAATATAAATAATAAATAATAAAGTATAGTAGAATAGTAGATAGTAGATTTACGCAGTACACAAGGCTGCGTTTCAAAAAAAATATATGATGGCGTAGATCATGGTAATTATTGCTAATTGATATTTTCCTTCTATGTACGCAGCACACAAGCGTATATCATGGTAATTTTTGCTAATTGATATGATTAAAATAGGCTCAGATTGGAGCGAGACCGTGGTAATTATTGCGTAATTATGACGGCGTAGATGATGGTAATTATTGCTAATTGATTATGGTAAATAATGTGATACAACATTGAGGCAATCTGGTCCATTGAGAGATGGCGGATGTGTGGCTGAGATGCAATGTTTCTGCCACAACTCGATTGTTTAATAGTAGTAGAGATTCATATTGGAAAACAAAGATTTAATAGGAGTCACATCAATCACTTTTAGATCTTGTTTAATAGTAGTAGAGATTCATATTGGAAAACAAAGATTTAATAGGAGTCACATCAATCACTTTTAGATCTTTATCATTGTTATCATGAAAACTAGAAGAACACGCTTTCACAAAGCAATCTTTTCTAGCACGCATCCTAGCGGTTTTTTTTTGAAAAGACAGTAGGAGAGGCTCCTACTGGTTGTATATATTCCTTCCTTTGTGGTTAGTTACATGTGTGTTACAAGGTAAAGTACCGAGCAGTGGCTTGCCATCCCTCCACCCCTGTTGGGGTGGATTAAGATGGATACCAAAACAAGGGTTCACTACACAAAGGTCAGGGAGGGAGTTTTAGGCTAGGGAGTTACAAAAAGTAGTTACAAAAGACCTTTGCGCCTCCTTCACTCTGTATTGGAGGAGGTCGAAATCACCCTTGAATCGTGTCAACCAGGAGCCAATGCTGGGGCTGACCCCTCTGAAGTGTTTATTGTTGCGTTCCTTCCACAAACTCCAAGCTGCTGTGAGGAAAATTTCCATGAAGAAATGTCTTCGGTCAGACTCATTAGTTTGTGCGATCAGATCAAGCCTGGAATCAAACCCCGGCCATGCAATGCCAATCTTCTCCCAGCAAGCCTTATTGAACGGGCAGGTGAAGATCATGTGGTCCACTGTTTCTTCAATATGTTGCCCACAGAGAAGGCAATCAAAGACCTCACCAATGTTGTAGTGGCGACGCTTGAGCATGTTCCTTGTATTCAGGCGGTCAAGAAGCAGCAGCCAACCAAAGACTTTAATTTTCATGGTACTTTTAGATTTCCACAGCAGCCTGAAAGTTGGATGTCTCGGGGCCAGCCTAAAGCAGAACTTATAGTAATCAGCAGACTTAAAGTCAGTTTGCCCCCAGGTATAGTGCCAAATGTCTGTGGTAGATGTGGAAGGGCGCATGTGGGTAGTTAGGGTTTGCAGATCACGGACTTCCGAAAGAGCTTCAGGAGAGAGCGACAGGTGAAAGAGGTCATGCAGCGACGTGCTCTCCAAGAAGTCCTTAACAAACGCATCTTCATGCAGGGCAAAGGAAAAGGCCCGAGGGTGCGACGTCTCTAGGGTTTCGTCAAGCCATAGATCTTTCCATATGAGAGCAGTTGTCCCATCAACCACTTGGACAGTCGAAACGCCGCGGTATTTCGGTGTAAGTTTAAGCACGTCGCGCCACCAGAACGAGCCCACCGCATCCAACGCATGCAGAATTTTACCTACGTAGTAAGAGTCCCAAAGTAGGTGCACCCACGGGACATCCTTCTTGTTATAGAACTTGTGAAGGAATTTCATGAGTAAAGCTTCATTTTGAAGTTTCAAGTTGATCACTCCGAGGCCTCCATATTTCTTGGGCTTGCAGACCAAATTCCAAGCGGCAAGAGATTTACATTTATCTCCATGTTCTGTCTTCTTATTCCAAAGGCAGCGGCGACGGATCTTGTCCAACATCTCAACTATTTGTGGGTGTAACTTTAGTGTGCACATGGCATAAATAAGCAGGGACGTGACTGTTGCATTAAGCCATGAAAGCTTCCCCCCGTATGACATCATGGAAATCGTGGCGGTAAGGCGTCGTTCAGCACTGCAAACGAGAGGCATGAGGTCCTGCACCGTAGGTTTGGAGGTACCCATGGGCAGACCAAGGTATGTAAAAGGCATGGCACCAACCGAACAACCAAAGATTGCAGCGAGCTTAGCAGTTGAGGTATCATCAAGGTTTATAGGGATAAGAGTGGACTTGTTGAAGTTGATCTTGAGACCAATGGACATTGCATAGTCTGAGAGAATCTGCTTGATAATTCCAGCTTGACGTGGGCATGCGGGGAGGGCCAGGATGGTATCGTCGGCATACTGGATGACAGGATATTCAGATTGACCAGGGCAAGGGAAAGGTAGCTCGATCCTCCCCTGCCTAAACGCATCGTTGATGGCCGCCTGAAGTAGATCAGCCGCAATGACAAAGAGCAAGGGGGAAAGGGGATCACCTTGGCGTACCCCACTCTTACAATGAAATTGGCGGCCCGGCACGCCATTTAGCAGAACAGATGATCTCCCGGAAGAAAAGATACAACGAATCCAGTTAAGCCATTTGTCACGGAAACCCATATGCCTCATGATGTTGATCATAGGATCATGACCAATAGTGTCAAAGGCTTTCGCAAAGTCTAGCTTGAGCAGAATGATTTTTCGTTTTGATGCATGACATTGGTGGATATATTGGAAGGCCCAAGCCAGGCAATCTCATCAATGGAAATTCTCATGGCTTTGAGAGACTCATTGATGTCATGCTTAGGTGGAATAGATCTAAGTTTCAAAGAATCAACATCAAGAGAAATTCTATCCACGTTCCTAGCCAACTCATCAATCTTAAGCAATTTTTCTTCAATCAAAGCATTGAAATTCTTTTGCGAATGCATAAATTCTTTAACACTAGTCTCAAAATCAGAGGGCATCTTATTAAAATTTCCATAAGATTTATTGTAGGAATTGCCATAATTAATAGAGGAATTACTAGGAAACGGCCTAAAATTAAAGTTTCCTCTATACGCGTTGTTACGAAAATTGTTCCTACCAACAAAATTCACATCCATAGATTCATTACTATTCTCAATCAAAGTGGACAAAGGCATATCATTAGGATCAGAAGAAACACTTTTATTAGCAAACAATTTCATAAGTTCATCCATCTTTCCACTCAAAACATTAATCTCTTCAATCGCATGAACTTTTTTACTAGTGGATCTTTCAGTGTGCCATTGAGAATAATTAACCATAATATTGTCTAGGAGTTTAGTAGCTTCTCCTAAAGTAATTTCCATAAAAGCGCTTCCCGTGGCCGAATCTAAAAGATTTCTAGGAGCAAAATTCAATCCGACATAAATTTTTTGTATGATCATCCACAAATTCAAACCATATGTAGGGCAATTACGTATCATTAATTTCATCCTCTTCCAAGCTTGTGCAACATGCTCATGGTGAAGTTGCTTAAAATTAATAATATCGTTCCTAAGAGAGATGATCTTAGCAGGAGGAAAATACTTAGAGATAAAAGCATCTTTGCACTTATTTCATGAATCAATACTATTTTTAGGCAAAGAAGAGAACCAAGTTTTAGCACGATCTCTAAGCGAAAACAGAAATAGCTTCAGTTTAACAATATCATTATCCACATATTTCTTCTTTTGCATATCACACAAATCAACGAAGTTGTTTAGATGGGTGGCGCCATCTTCACTAGGAAGGCCGGAAAATTGATCTTTCATAACAAGATTCAACAAAGCGGTATTAATTTCACAAGATTCAACATCGGTAGTAGGAGAAATCGGAGCGCTAATAAAATCATTGTTGTTGGTATTGGAAAAGTCATAGTATTATTTTGAGCCATCGTGACAAGCAAGCAAAACACATATCATGTGGTGAATAAAAATATAGCCTCAAGTAAAGTTACCGATAGACGAAGACGAAAGAGGGGATGCTTTCCGGGGCATCCCCAAGCTTAGGCTTTTGGTTGTCCTTGAATTTTACCTTGGGGTGCCTTGGGCATCCCCAAGCTTAGGCTCTTGCCACTCCTTATTCCAAAATCCATCAAATCTTTACCCAAAAACTTTAAAACTTCACAACACAAAACTTCAACAGAAAATCTCATGAGCTCCGTTAGTATAAGAAAATAAACCACCACTTTAAGGTACTGTAATGAACTCATTCTTTATTTATATTGGTGTTAAACCTACTGTATTCCAACTTCTGTATGGTTCATACCCCCCGATGCTACTCATAGATTCATTAAAAATAAGCAAACAACACACAAAAAACAAAATGTCTCTTACCGTCGTAACCCTACTTTATTAGATATGGTGCGATCTATGATGTATCTTACCGATTTACCACTATCGTTTTGGGGTTATGCATTAGAGACAACTGCATTCACGTTAAATAGGGCACCGTCTAAATCCTTTGAGATGACACCGTATGAACTATGGTTTGGCAAGAAACCTAAGCTGTTGTTTCTTAAAGTTTGGGGTTGCCACACTTATGTCAAAAGGCTTCAGCCTGATAAGCTCAAACCCAAATTGGAGAAGTGCGTCTTCATAGGATATCCAAAAGAAATTGTTGGGTACACCTTCTATCATAGATCCGAAGGCAAGAACTTTGTTGCTAAGAATGTATCCTTTCTAGAGAAGGAGTTTCTCTCGAAAGAAGTGAGGGGGAGGAAAGTAGAACTTGATGAGGTAACTGTACTGATGTCTACTACGCAACTTTATTCTTGTAGACACGTGTTGGGCCTCCAAGCGCAGAGTTTTGTAGGATAGTAGCAATTTTGCCTCAAGTGGATGACCTAAGGTTTATCAATTCGTGGGAGGCGTAGGATGAAGATAGTCTCTCTCAAACGACCCTGCAACCAAATACAAGAAATCTTTGTGTCCCCAACACACCCAATACAATGGCAAATTGTATAGATGCACTAGTTCAGCGAAGAGATGGTGATAAAAGTGTAATATGTATGGTAGCAATATATTTTTATAATCTGAATAAATAATAACAGCAAGGTAGCAAATAGTAAACGGGCACAAAAACGGTATTGCAGTGCTTGAAAATGAGGCCTAGGGTCCATACTTTCGCTAGTGCAATCTCTCAACAATGCTAATCTAATTGGATCATATAACCATCCCTCAATGCGCAACGAAGAATCACTCCAAATTTCTTATCTAGCGGAGAACATAAGAAGAAATTTTTTATAGGGTACGAAACCACGTCAAAGTTATCCTTTCCGTTCGATCTATTCAAGAGTTCGTACTAAAATAACACAAAGTTATTCTTTCTGTTTGACCTATCAAGAGTTCATACTAAAATAACACCAAAGCAAATTCATATTCATAATACTCAATCCAACACAAAGAACCTCAAAGAATGCCCCAAGATTTCAACTGGAGAAACAAAGACAAGAACGTGCATCAACCACTATGCGTAGATTACCCCAATGTCACCTCGGGAATCCGCGAGTTGAGTGCCAAAGCACATATAAAGTGAATCAATATGATACCCCATTGTCACCACGAGTATTCATATGCAAGACATATATCAAGTGCTCTCAAATCCATAAAAGTATTCAATACGATAAAACGAAATCTCAAAGGGAAAACTCAATTCATCACAACAAGATAGGGAGGGGAAAACACCATATGATTGGACTATATTAAGAAAGCCCGCTATACATCAAGATCGTGACATCTCAAGAACACGAGAGAGAGAGATTAAACACATAGCTACTGGTACAAACCCTCGGCCCCGAGGGTGGACTACTCCCTCCTCATCGTGGTTGCCGCCGGGATGATGAAAATGGCCACCGGAGATGATTACCCCCTCCGGCAGGGTGCCGGAACAAGGTCTAGATTGGTTTTCGGTGGCTACAGAGGCCTGTGGCGGTGGAGCTTCTGATCTAGGGTTATCTCGAGGGTTTTTGGAATATTTGGGATTTTATAGGGCAAAGAGGGGGTGCGGGAGGCTACCGAGGTGGGCAGAACCCACCTGGGCGCGCCTGGGCCCGCAGGCGCGCCCTGGTGGGTTGTGCCCCCCTCGGGGCAGCCCCCGGGTGCTTCTCTGGCCCACTGATGGTCTTCTGGTCCATAAAAAATCCACAAAAAGTTATCGGTGTTTGGACTCCGTTTGATATTGATTTCCTGCGATGTAAAAAATAAGCAAAAATAGCAACTGGCACTTGTCGGTGGAAACGACACCTATGGGATCACTGGGATCCCTTCTACAGTAGTCGGGCACGGGGTTGTGCAAAGAGCGGGTCTAGAAGCCACCACGAGGATCGTTTACCCAGGTTCGGGCCGCGAGGATGCGTAATACCCTAGTCCTGCTTTGGTGTATATTTGAGTGTTCTTGAGCTCTTGAACCAGCTACGGTGTGTGCGTCGTCCGAATCCTCCCTCAGTATGCCTCGGGCCTCCTTTTATAGTCAAAGGGGTCACCACAGTGGCACACAGGAGGTGGAAAGGTATGTACAGTGTACAAGCTTATCGCCTGTCATTACGGGACAAAACACATTAAATGCGCTCCTAAGGTGTCCCCTTGCTTTATCGGGGACGGTAACATGGCCCCTCTCGTCCGTCGCCGCTTCGTCTTGCTTGACACGCATCTAGGACAACGAGGCGTGCCGCACCATGTAGGCTGCCAGGTTGCCGAGTTGGCGTGGTGGTAGGGTCTTCACGAAGATTTGCATTCCACCACGCAAGTGCTTGACTAGTTGGATTAGTACCCACGTACTGCCACGTGGGTACTTGCTTTAGTTGGTGGGTTGGCCGCTGAGCTGGGGCGGCGATGGGGCGGCAAGGCCTTGCCGCGGTCTCGCGTATATTCCCGGCAAGGGTCTTGCCGGGACCTTGTGAGCGCCCTCAGCAAGAGTCTTGCCGGGGCCTTGCGGGTGTCTTCGGCAAGGTGCCTTGCGGGTGTCTTCGGCAAGGTGCCTTGCCGGGGCCTCGTGGGCATCCTCGGCAAGGAGCCTTGCGGCTGTCTTGTCTTCTGGTCCTCATATAGGATTCGTAGGCTCTCTGTATTCACAAAGATCTGCATGCCACCATGCACGCACTTCTCGAGCCTTGGTTCCAACATTGTCGATGGTGTCGGAACTCTCTGGCTCAAGGGTGGCTACAATGTTGGCGTTAGGCGAGCTGCCCCGGCAATGCTAGATATATCACAGGAGGTTCCCAAACATAAAATAAAGTTTATTCCTTTTTCCACCATACTTTCACTTTCCATGGCTAATCGTATCCACGGGTGCCTTCCATACCAAGACTTTCCAAGGAATTTATTATTTGACAACATAAAGTAAATTCATTTTTCATTTCGGGACTGGGCATCCCTAATACCTTTGGCTTACTCTCGTGCAATGACAAGCGAATAAACACTCATCATGAGAATAACACATCTAGCATGGAAAATAATGGCCACCCCTCACCGCCTCGCTAGCGGTACGAGCACACAAAAGAGAAATTTATTTTGAAAATTAGAGATGGCACATACAAATTTGCTTAGAACGGCAAAAGAATACCGCATATAGGTAGGTACAGTGGACTCATGTGGAAAAACTGTATTAAAGAATTTTGGATGCACAAGTAGTGATCATACTTAGTGCAAAATGAAGGCTAGAAAAATATTGAGAAGCGACCAACCAAGAAACGAGTAATCTCATAAGCGAGCATTGAGCATAGTTAACACCGAGTAATGCACCACAAGTAGGATGTAATTTCATTGCATGACTATTGACTTTCGTGCTTGCATAGGGAATCACAAACCTTAACACCAATATTCTTACTAAAGCATAATTACTCATCAACATGACTCACATATCACATCATCATATCTCAAAACTATTACGAGGAATCAAGTTTATTTTGTCCAATGATCTTCATGAAAGTTTTTATTATATCCTTCTTGGATATCTATCACTTTGGAACTAATTTTCATATGTTGCTTTTGATAAGCTCAAACAAATATAACTGAAGATCATGAGCATAATATTTCTTTCTCTCAAATTAATTTAAGTGAAGCAAGAGAGAATTTCTTCAAAAATGCTAAAGCACACCGTGCTCAAAAAGATATAAGTGAAGCACTAGAGCAATTCCATAGAAAAGAGCTTCATTGACGGGATGTGAGTGCCGCTTACCTAGCCTCCCTGGCAACTATTTGAGGACTCTATTTTATTTAAAAAATTTCAGATCTAAGTATTTTATTAAAACAACAAGTAAAAACAAAACAAAATGCAATTCCAAGAATAGCACACATCATGTGAAGAAGTAAAAACTTAGGCTCAACCGAGACTAACCTATAATTGTTGAAGAAGAAAGGTGGGATGCCTACCGGGGCATCCCCAAGATTAGATGCTTGAGACTTCTTGAAATATTATCTTGGGGTGCCTTGGGCATCCCCAATCTTGAGCTTTTGTGTCTCCTTAATTCCTCTCATATCACGGTTTTCCTAAATCTCAAAAGCTTCATCCACACAAAACTCAACAAGAACTCGTGAGATAAGTTAGTATAAACCAATGCAACAAACTTATCATTCTCTACTGTAGCAAATCACGAAAATTATTATGCAACATTGCATACTAAATGCCTATGCATATTTAATACTCCTATCCTCAAATAGAATCATTAAAAAACCAAACATATGCAAACAATGCAAACATAACAGCAATCTGTCAAAATAGTACATTGTGTAAAGAATGCAAGAGTATCAATACTTCTTAAACTTCAAAGATTATGAAAATTTACCACACTGTAGAAAATTTACCAGAGCTTATTTTGCAAAAAGTTTCAACATTTTATCACATTCTGACTTTTCTAGGGAATTTTTGCAACAGCGGTAAACTTTGTATTTTCAAACAGCAACATGTAGACTTGCAAGATAAGCATGGCAAAGGCTATACTTGATATTTTTATTGAAAAGAAAGATGCAAAACATTATTATAAATAAAATAAAGCAAATCCTACCAAAAATTGACGCTCCAAGTAAAACACATATCATGTGACGAATGAAAACATAGCTCCAAGTGAGGTTACCGATAATGTTGGAGATGAAAGAGGGGATGCCTTCCGGGGCATCCCCAAGCTTAGTTGCTTGGATCTTCCTTGAATATTACCTTGGAGTGCCTTGGGCATCCCCAAGCTTAGGGTCTTGTCACTCCTTATGCTCCTCATATCAATATCTCAACCAAAACTTGAAAACTTCAATCACAAAACTTAACGGAACTTCGTGAGATAGGTTAGTATGATAAAGAGCAAACCATTTCACTTTGGTACTATCAAAGACAAGATTAATTATTTTTCCACACAATGCCTAATGTAACATATCATTTCCAAAAATTATATTGAGCAATATAAGCCATAGAAACTAGAAAACAAGCAAACTATGCATTGAAAACAGAATCTATCAAAAACAGAACAGTTTGTAGTAATTTGTACTCAAACCATACTTCTGCTACTCCAAAAATTAGTACCACATGAGCAATTTTTATATTAATCTTCTGCAAAAATAATCAACTCAAAATCACTCTTCTGTTAAAATTTAGAATTTTTTTCGTGAGGGCAAAAGTTTCTGTTTTTCAGCAAGATTAAATCAACAATCACCCAACATGATCCCAAAGGCTTTACTTGGCACTTTATTGAAACAAAGACAATACAAAATGATTAATACAGTAGCCTAATCATGTTAACACACAAAAATAGTGGTAAAAGTGTTGGGTTGTCTCCCAACAAGCACTTTTCTTTAATGCCTTTTAAGCTAGGCATGATGATTTCAATGATGCTTGCATAAAAGATAAGAATTGAAACACAAAGAGAGCATCATGAAGCATATGACTAGCACATTTAAGCCTAACCCACTTCCTATGCATAGGTATTTTGTGAGCAAATAATTCATGGGAACAAGAATCATCTAGCATAGGAAGGCAAAACAAACATAACTTCAAGATTTTCAACACATAGAGAGGAAACTTGATATTATTGCAATTCCTACAAGCATGTGTTCCTCCCTCATAAAAAATTTCAGTAGCATCATGAATGAATTCAACAATATAGCTATCACATAAAGCATTCTTTTCATGATCCACAAGCATAGATATTTTATTACTCTCCACATAAGCAAATTATTCTCATGAATAGTAGTGGGAGCAAACTCAACAAAATAACTATCATGGGATTGAAAATTAAAATCATGATAATAAGTTTCATGGTTATCATTATTCCTTATAGCATACATGTCATCGCCATAATCATCATAGATAACAACTTTGTTGTCATAATCAATTGAAACCTCTTCCAAAGTAGTAGATTCATCATTAAATAAAGTCACGACCTCTCCAAATCCACTTTCATTATTATAAATAGGAGGCATGCAGTCATTATAACAAATTTGCACATCAAATCTTGGGGTACTAAAAGTATCATCTTCATCAAACATAGCTTCCCCAAGCTTATGAATTTGCATATCGTTAGCATCATGGATATTCAAAGAATTCGTACTAACAACATTGCAATCATGCTCGTCATTTATACCAAACATTCTATTGAATTCTTCTTCTATCAATTGAGCACAGTTTTCCTTTCCATCATTTTCATGAAATACATTATAAAGATGGTGCAACCTCAATTCCATTTTTTATGATCGGAGACTGGCTTCCCTAGTGGCATGACAAGTGTATTAGGGTAAGATGAAGTCCAGTTGTTAGATGAGAGGAACCGGTCTAATTGTTCCAAGAGGGGGTCGGTTTGCATATTGCTCCAGGTGTAAGCACGACCCTTGATTGGCAGTTCAATTAATTGCTGAGAGCGGATGAAGTCATTAAAAGTGATCATATCATTAGGATTAACTCCAGATTTATTTCTATTATCAGGGCTGCGAATATAGTTGAAATCACCTAGTAACAACCAATCTTCGTTGGAGGGGATGTGCAGATTGTGAAGCCATTCAGTATAGATCACTCGTGGGTCACCCTGACATGGGCCATAAACGTTTACCAGGGTCCACTTTTGAGCAGATTGCGTGGAGCGAAATTTAATTACAAGAGCAAAGTCTTCCTGAATGAGCACAGTTCTTGTGAAAATGGCACTGTTCCAAATGGTGGCAATGCCACCTGAGGCACCCTGGAAAGGGATGTACGCAAATTTATCAAATCTTCGAGGGCAGCAAGGCTTGAGGAAAAATTACCAATGTGAGCTTTTTTTGTTTCTTGCAGGCAAACTACTGCGCAACCACTGGAGGATATCGCATTTAATAAGGCCAAAAGCTTAGGTTCAGAGTTTAATCCTCGTACATTCCAGCACAAAATATTCCAATTTGCTAAAAGTGCCATGATAAATTAAAGCAAAGTAAAAGCAGCAACTGAAATAAAGCAGGCAAATAATTTAGGCGTTGGAGGGGCCGTCCTCAGACTCAGCCAGCAGAGCTTCAGATGTTATTTCTTCCGGCGGAATGGCACACTTGGTGATCCCGATATGCTGCTGCACAGGAACTGGAGTTGGCGGAGGGATCATGTCGTTCTTGGAGGAATCAGGCTCACCTTGGCTTGTTTGAGCAGCAGCATTAGGGATAATTCTGGGTTTGACTCGAGAAGTTTTAGCCCTACTGTCAGAAACTGAATGTGTTTTGAAGCCGTCATACTTGTTGGAGCGGGTGCTGTGACGGACCTCAATCACAGACTCCGGGGCTTTAACTTTGCCTCGCTTTCTTGTTGCTGTCCAAGAGCTCACAATATTTTCAGAAGAGCCAGTAGAACCACTTGCCGCGGAGCCAGAGGAGGTGTTCATAGTATTCACAGAAAGTGATGTTGCATCCTGAGCAGATGTCTCATTCTCATCCAGGATTTCTGTGATGACCACCTGAGATTTAGGAGGGTTTGGAGCAACAACTAGGTCATATGTTGGTTGGCTAGTACCTTTAGCACAGGACAGAGCCCAAGTGCTACTACGAGGGATCATGTCAGTGACCTGAGCTGAATCTGCAGAGTGTTGGACAGTTCGTGTAGCAGACACAATTGAGAAGTGACCCTCTTGCTTAGTAATACTAAAATTAAACTGCACTGCACTATCATGGAATCCAGAACCCGAGCTCCAGGGCCCATAAGCAGCAATAATCGGCCTAATAGCAGCTATCAGATTGGTGTTCAGCCTCAGCATTGGAACACAATCATTGAGCAGAAGAGAAGCATATGTGTTTTCAGGTGACAGCACAACAAGATGTAATCCATCATTTGAAATGGACATTGATATATCTATGGGTGTTACCTCCAGTGTGCTCGCAACAGTGCGGTGAGCAAGGGTGCTGGAGCTCGAGGCACCTGGTGCCGAAACATCAAGAGAGGAACCACTGCCAGAAATGAGCTGATTGAAGATGTTCAGTGGCACCAAAGCATAACCATCTGACAGGGTTGCACTAGAGTCAGAGCTGCTGAAGATTGAGATGGAATCATTCCAAGCCGCTGCTGGGCTATCCTGCAAATTGTTAGTTGGGTGAACACCATGGTAAACCTGCAGTCCCTCTCCTGCCATCCAAGCCTGAAAATGGAAAACTGCCGGAGGTGAGTGCGGAGTAGAAGGAGGCCAAACTCCCCACTGAGGTTGCAACTGAATATTTGCAGCATCCTCCTCTGCAGCAACATCATTTGCAGCATCCTCATTCACATTAGCAGCAGCATTTTGAGCGATCCAGTTATGGAGTTGCATCTGATATATTTGCTCAGCAGTGAGATTGTCTCCATAGAGAGGATGTGGAAGACCATCATCAGGGGGTGGATCTTCAGTAGCTGGCGGGACATCTAGGATGTGCGCATTCCAATCACTGCTTCTAAGCATTGTGACAGCAACCATCCGACTTTGTCGAGCGCCTCCAAGCTGACGCATAACTAAGCTCTTAGGGACAAACTTGAGGTGGATAACTCTAACTTTTAGCAGAACAAAACGACGGTCACCATGAGGATTGTGTTGTCAAAATTGAAACTTCTATCCCTCACAGCAAAATATTTCGACTTGAGTCTTATTGGGTGGAGCACCCAGGTTTTATGGAATTGGTTCAGACTGTATGGAGAAGATCTTTAAAAAATGCCAATGCAAATGCGGCCACTGTTCTGTGCAGAAAGTTCAAAGCCCTCAGATTTGAGTTAAAAAAGTGGAGGAAACAAATCTCTAAGCTCAAGGTGGCAACTGATAACTCTAATCTTGCTCTGCCAACATTGATGCCCTAGAAAATCTCCGAATGTTATCTACGCCAGAACATAATTTTAGGAAATTTTTGAAGAAACACATTTTACGTCTATTGAACTACCAAAGACAATATTGGCAAAAGCAATGCACCATTCGCTGGGTAAAATTGGGTGATGAAGACCCAAAGTTTTTAAAGGCGATGGCCTTAGAAAGATTTAGACGCAACATGATCCCAACTCTGAAATTGCCTGATGGCACACTGGCTGATGACCATGCAAGCAAAGAGGCGACCATATACCAAGCGTTCAAAGAGAGACTTGGAAAATCCGGTGAGTTTCAAATGAAATTTAACTTGCAAAACATCATCAAGAAGGTTGAGGGTCTAGATCAGTTGACAATCCCTTTCACCACGGATGAAATAGATGCTGTCATCAAGTAAATGCCGGCTGACCGAGCACCTGGTCCGGATGGCTTCACCGGTTTATTTTTGGAAAAATGCTGGCACCTAATTAAAGAGGACTTTTATGAACTATGCAATCAATTATACGAGGGTGGCCTCAATCTTTAAAGCATTAATGATGGATTTATTATACTCATACCCAAATTTCGATCACCTGAGTCAGTTTCTGATTTTCGGCCAATTACTTTACTCAACTGTTGCCTCAAGGTCATCACGAAACTACTCGTAAACCGGCTCCAAAAGCTCATTCTTAAAATTGTTCATCGAAATCAGTACGGATTCATCGAAGGTAGATCCATACAAGATTGTTTGGCCTGGGCATTCGAGTACATACATCAATGTCAAGCTTCAAAACAGAAGATTGTCTTGCTCAAACTAGATTTCGCTAAAGCATTCGACACGATCAAGCATGATGCCATGATTAAAATTATGGAGCACATGGGGTTTGACGCCAAATGGCTGGATTGGATCAAATGCATCTTCTCCTCCGGAAAATCTTCAGTCCTCCTTAATAGTGTTCCAGGTCGACAATTCCTCTGCAAATGTGGTGTTCGTCAAGGTGACCCTTTATCACCACTCATCTTCGTTCTTGCAGCTAACCTTCTTAAGGCTGCTATTAATGACGCATTCTGACAAGGCCAAATTCAGCTACCGTTCCAGAGACTGAACCAGTATGATTATCCTGTGATCCAATATGCCGACGACACATCCAATATGCCGACGACACGATTATTCTACTCCTAGCTTCCGCTGAACAAGCTAGGACAATCAAGGGCATTCTTTCAGACTATGCTGCTTCCATTGGTTTAAAGATAAATTTCCACAAGTCCACCTTAATCCCAATCAACTATGAGCCCTATTGCTACAATGACATCGCCTCTATCTTCGGCTGTAAGGTAGGCTCTATGCCCTTCACTTACTTGGGATTGCCTCTCGGAATAACCAAGCCTACGGTCCAAGATCTTATGCCTCTAGTCTGCTTGATGGAAAGAAGAATGACTAGCACTCTAGCATTGATGTCATATTGTGCAAAGTTGTCGCTCCTCAACACGATGATCACGTCGCTCACCATATTCACTCTCTGCACCCTCAAATTCCCATTGAAGATTCTAGAGCTGCTTGATAAACTCAGAAGAAAGTGCCTTTGGACAAAAAAACGGAGCAAGGAGATAAATCTAACTTACTTGCGGCTTGGTACATGGTTTGTCGACCAAAACAAAGTGGTGGTCTCGGTATCATCAATCTCCGTATCCAAAACGAGGCCCTCCTCCTCAAATATCTGCACAAATTTTACAACCACCATGACCTGCCTTGGGTGGAGTTGATATGGAGAACATACTACACACACAAGATCCCACACCCGTCGGATCCATGCGGATCATTCTGGTGGAGAGACGTGCTGAAACTCACACCAATATATCGAGGAATACCCAAGGCAATTGTACATGTTGGGGACACGGTTCTTATGAGGAAAGATCTATGGTTGGAAGCTGTGCTGGAAGAATCACACCCGCGGGCCTTCTCCTTTGCATTAAATGAGGACATCTCAGTCAAAGATTTCTTGGGATCCACCTCCCTCCATGAAACGTTTCACCTTCCCCTTTTGGTGCAAGCACATGGTGAAGTCCGTGACCTGCAACAAAAAGTGCTACACGTCGGTAATCATGAAGATTCATACACACATGATATATGGGAATATTGTTGGGGTTCGAAAGACTTCAAAGCCAATAGATATTAGAAATTCTACTTTTGGGATGTGAAGGCCAACCAATCCTATCACTGGCTCTGGAAGTCCAAAGTCACGCTAAAAATCAAGATGTTTGGATGATTGCTACTCTCTGATCGACTAAATACTCGCAATATGCTCAAGAGAAGGCACTACAACATCGGAGATGACATCAGCTGCCTCTTATGTAATCAACAAGTTGAAGAGGATGTCGAACACATGATCTTCTAATGCCCTTTCAGCACAAACTGCTGGTCCAAAATAGGGATCACGTGGGAAGAATCTGGCTCCAGGTTGCACTAGATAAGTAAGGCCTCTAATGATTGGAACAAACCCCTGTTCATGGAAATCTTCTTACAAGCAGCTTGGAGCATATGGAAAGAGAGGAATAACAAACACTTTAGAGGCATCCCTCCAACATACCACGGCTGGCTTGATAGGTTCAAGCAAGACTTCACCCTCCTCCAACACAGAACCAGAGTAGACTTGAGAGACTTTATTCTCTCTTTTGTAAACAACCTTCCACCCCACTAGTTAGCTCAGGACTTGGTTAGATCACACTCTCCCCCAAAGTGGTGGATGAGATGCTTGTAAATATGTGTTGTATAGTGTACCCTACTTTTTGAGTAATACAAACACAGTGGGAGCCTCTCCCACTGTATAAGTTCTAAAAAAAATTCCATTTTTAGTTTTATTTTATCAACCAAACTAGTGATAAAACATGATACTAAAAGATTCGATTGCAAGATCTAAAGATATACCTTCAAGCACTCATCTCCCCGGCAACGGCGCCAGGAAAGAGCTTGATGTCTACTATGCAACTTTATTCTTGTAGACACGTGTTGGGCCTCCAGCAGAGTTTTGTAGGACAGTAGCAATTTTCCCTCAAGTGGATGACCTAAGGTTTATCAATCCGTGGAGGCGTAGGATGAAGATAGTCTCTCTCAAATGACCCTGCAACCAAATACAAGAAATCTCTTATTTCCCCAACACAACCAATACAATGGCAAATTGTATACATGCACTAGTTCGGCGAAGAGATGGTGATACAAGTGTAATATGGATGGTAGAAATATATTTTTTATAATCTGAATAAATAAAAACAACAAGGTAGCAAATAGTAAACATGCACAAAAACGGTGTTGCAATGCTTGAAAATGAGGCCTAGGGTCCGTACTTTCGCTAGTGCAATCTCTCAACAATGCTAATCTAATTGGATCATATAACCATCCCTTAACGCACAACGAAGAATCACTCCAAAATTCTTATCTAGCGGAAAACATAAGAAGAAATTGTTTGTAGGGTACGAAACCACCTCAAAGTTATCCTTTCCGTTTGATCTATTCAAGAGTTCGTACTAAAATAACACAAAGTTATTCTTTCTGTTCGATCTATCAAGAGTTCGTACTAAAATAACACCAAAGCAGATTCATATTCATAATACTCAATCCAACAGAAAGAACCTCAAAGAGTGCCCCAAGATTTCTACCGAAGAAACAAAGACAAGAACGTGCATCAACCCCTATGCGTAGATTACCCCAATGTCACCTCGGGAATCCGCGAGTTGAGTGCGAAAACACATATCAAGTGAATCAATATGATACCCCATTGTCACCACGAGTATTTATATGCAAGACATATATCAAATGCTCTCAAATCCATAAAAGTATTCAATCTGTTAAAACGAAATATCAAAGGGAAAACTCAATTCATCACAACAAGATAAAAGAGGGGAAAACACCATATGATCCGACTATATTAACAAAGCCCGCGATACATCAAGATCGTGACATCTCAAGAACACGAGAGAGAGAGAGAGAGAGAGAGAGAGAGAGAGAGAGAGAGAGAGAGAGAGAGAGAGATTAAACACATAGCTACTGGTACAAACCCTCGGCCCCGAGGGTGGACTACTCCCTACTCATCGTGGTGGCTGCCGGGATGATGAAGATGGCCATCGGAGATGATTCCCCTGTCGGGGGAAACGACACCTATGGGATCACTGGAATCTTTTCTATGGTTGGCGGGTGCGGGGCTATGGAAAGAGCGGGATTGAGAGATCAACGCAGGGGGATTATCTAGGTTCGGGCCACAAGTGATGCGTAATACCCTACTCCTGCTGGTTTTTGTTCATCTGGTGTTCTTGAACTAGCTACAAGGTGTGCAGGGTCCAAAAAGTCCGAATCCCCCCAGTACGCCGTGGGCCTCCTTTTATAGACAAAGGGGCTGCCACAGTGGCACACAGGAGGTGGAAAGCTATACAGTGGTCGAGTCTATCCTCTGGCACCGTAGGACAAATGCATTTAATGCGCTACCAATGTGCCCTTCTTACTTTATGGGGACGGCAAGGAAGCTCGTCCCAGCTGTCGCCGCCTCGCCTGGCTTTGACGCGCGTCCGAACTGACGAGGCGTGTAGTGCCACGCTGGCTGGCTGGCTGAGTTGGTGCGGTGGCAGAGTCCTCACGAAGATCTGCATGCCACCACGCAGGTGCTTGCTGAGTTGGCCTAGAGGTCGCACGTCGCCACGCAAGTGCTCGCCTAGTTGGTGGGCTGGCAGCTGTATGGGAAATGCGCTGGAGTCTTGGCAGATGTGGACTGGCTGCGGCCCTGCGGATGTCTTCGGCAAGGGTCTTGCCGGGGCCCCGGCAAGGGTCTTGCTGTGGCATCGCGGTCGTCCCCGGCAAGGATCTCGCCGAGGGTCTCGTGGGTTTCCTCGACAAGGATCTTGACGAGGATCGTCGTCTTCTATTTCTTCATCTAGTCTTGTATGCTTCTGGTCTTCACAAAGATCTGCATGCCACCACGGAGGCACCTCCCGAGCCTTGGTTCCAATGTGGTTGATGGTGTTGGAACTCTTGCGCTCAAGGGTGGCGGCTCTGCTGGTGTCGGGCAAGTTGCCCCGGCAAGGCTCTTGCCGGGGCTGTGGAGGCCGCCTCAGCAAGGGCCTTGCCGGGGGAATTCTCCTCGCCCCTTTGCTCTTTGTGTTTTTGTCTTGGCGTTGCTCTGGTTGTCTTGTGGTTTTGCTTCCTCTGCCCCGCCAAGGGTGGCCAAGGGCGTGGGGCTGCTACTGCCGCGCACAAGTAAAGGGGTGCAAAAAGGGACCCTTACTTTTGTACACCGACAGGAGCCCCCGGGCCTGGGCCACATATAAGCGTGGGGCGTCATTGGGCCAGGCCAAGAATGGTGCGTGGGCGCGCGTGCGGCGGAGTTTTTACCGCAATAACTCCCTCGCCCGCTGCGCTTCACCACGACCCGCGTTGAATGCGCGACGTGGAGGGTCGCGCATGACGTGGGGGTCATGCGTGGGGCGGTTGCTGCCCTCATGCGTCACATCATAGTAAAGAGGCGGCTCACGCCTTCCCCATAAAAAAGAGGAAAGCGCGGGGGCGCAGCTCATTTACTAAGTGGACTCGAGTTGCGCCTTCAAGGCACCCGTGCCCCACGATCACGGGGTGGAAAATGGCCGTCTCACTCGTCTCCTTGATTCCTGCTTGCTCGCCACATGTCCCCCATGCCTCGAAGATGGTGGGCGGTGAACGCGGGGGGGCACGGGCCTTAAATGACGAGGCGGGGAATCGGGTCGTCGCTAATTGGAGCAGCGGGTCGATCGCGATTCCCTGCGCCCCTGGTGGCTGGATTGGTTAAGTGGGGGGAGGGGGGGGGGGGCGCGAGCCCCGGCCCCGCCCCTTTATAAGAAGGGGAGGGGGATGGCACCCCTCAATCTTTCATCATTCATCTCCTTCCGTCTTGGCTCCTTCATTTCTTCTGCTATGGCGAGAGGGCGCGCCGACACTTTGATGGCGGCGACGAGGGTCTCTGCTCGACAGCGCGCCACTCCTTCCCAAGAGCTCATGGCGGCAGAGCCAGCCATGAGAGGAAGGGGGAGGGGGCAAGGCCGAGGCCGCCGTGGCGCTCAGGGAAGAGGAGGATGGGGCGGCGCACCGGCCTCGCCTCCGCCAGCGGCTCTCCCCCAATGGAGGGCCACGTCAGAGATCAGCCCCGTGAGTTCATCATCAGGCTGCACCGGCCAGTGCGCCGTCGTCTTCGTCTCCCTACTCCATTCGCTCCGGAGATGGAGCTCGACCCGCCACAGTCTCTGAGGTTGCATATGAGGGGCTGCAGGAATGGTAGCATGCGGGTCGATGTCAACTTCCCCGCCCCTCACGTCATGTATCTTCATCGCGGATGGAAGACCTTCACTCGTGCCACAGCCTGTCGGAGGGGCTCGTTCTCTACTTCAAATTAATGGAGAACGGCCTGCTCTCCGTCATGGTCTTTGGGGACTTTGGAACCCGCCTAAAGTGTTGCGTGGAGAGTTCCTTCGATGATGAAGACTCCTCCTCAAGCGGGAGTGATGAGGAGGACAGCGATTGCGACGACGAGGGCATCAAGCGGGAGGACGCCGACTCCGACTCCGACTGACCGTGTCGCCCTCCCTCCTCGGCCACGTGCCCTGCTGAGGGCCTTCCTCGTGAAGCTATCCATCGGCGCCTTCCCCGTCGCCTCCTTTTTTCCTTCACCTGCTGCACCTGGGAGGAAAGGGGCAAGAACAGGGATCACGGGGCACTTATCTTTTTAGTTTTTAAGCCTGTGGGCTCCTGTTAGATTTAAACCTTGTAATCCCCTTGCTCATGTTTGCATTCTGTACGAACTGAACCTGTTTGGAACGTATTAATGAAAAAGGGTGCTTGCCGGGTTCTTTGTGTGTGAGCGAGGGCCATGCCAAGGAATGAATCCTTGTTATTTTTAAGATAAACATTGTCGCCCGGCAACAGGCCTTGCCGTCCCCTCACTTCATTCACGACCATACTCACGCTCTCGGCGGAGGCAGGGGTGAAGTAGGGTTAGGCCCTTCGTTTGCTTCCTTGTCACCGCAACTACAACCAAGTTCCGGCCCAGGGAATAGTTCTTGGGCACAGGAAAGGGGGAGCACGGTGACCCAGGAATGAACGAGGCTTCATACGTCCCAATTCCATACGGAAATGCATAACAGGGGATAAAGGACTTATCTGGATCTGCAGCCCCCGGCAACCCTAGCTTGCCGTGGTCTGGTGCTTGAATCTGCAGCCCCCCGGCAATGGCTTGCCAGGGTCGGGGATGTCGATCCGTCTTCCTACCCTTAAATGGCTTGGCAGAAACGCCCGTGCAGCCTACGAACCAAAGAAAAGACTGGAAAGGACGGAAAGACACACACCCGACCTCTATGCTAGGTGTTAGTTGCCGCCGGTCACTATTAACCCTACCAAAGAGAGACTTAACCTAGCATGCATGCTAAAACTTAGGGCACCAACGCTTCATTTATTTATGATCAGGGTCTGCGCCTGGCTTTGTACAAAGGGTTACATGCCTTATCGGCAAGGCTCGTACAAAAGGTGGCTTACCGGGAGGCCCGACAACCGCGCCTCATGGGTAAAACTTACGAAGATGTTCGATGTTCCAGGAGTTGCTCACTGGGATACCACCTTCGGTCTCCAGGCGGACTGCGCCGGGCCTGGTGACTCATATTACCCGATAAGGGCCTTCCCACTTTAGCGTCAACTTGTTGGAATTCTTGGCCGACTGAATGCGCCGAAGAACAAGGTCGCCTTCCTCAAGACTTCGGGCATGAACCTTGCAGCTATGGTAGCGGCGCAAGGCCTGCTGGTAGTGTGCAGCTCGCACAGCCGCCCGAAGACGATCTTCCTCAAGGAGCGTCGCGTCATCTTGCCGCAACTGCTCTTGCTCAAGCTCTTCATAAGTGAGCACTCGAGGTGACCCATATGTGAGTTCCATGGGGAGAACTGCTTCTACCCAGTATACCAGGGCAAAGGGTGTCTGGCCGGTGCCTCGGTTTGGCGTCATTCTGATCGACCAAAGAACCGCCGGCAACTCATCAATCCAGTGCCTTCCACACTTGTGCAGCCTGTCAAAAGTCTTTGTCCTCAGGCATCGCAGTACTTCAGCATTTGCCCTCTCAGCGTGGCCGTTGCTCCGTGGGTGTGCCATTGAAGCGAAACAGACCTTGCTACCAAGGTCCTGGATGTATTGCATGAAGGCGTGGCTTGTGAACTGCATGCCGTTGTCGGTGATGACTCTGTTCGGCACACCAAAACGACAAACTAGCCCCTTGAAGAACTTGACGGCCGACTATGCTGTCACCTTCCTTACTGCTTCCACTTCGGGCCACTTTGTGAACTTGTCGATTGCGACGTACAAGTACTCAAAGCCCCCGACGGCACGGGGGAAGGGGCCCAGTATGTCGAGCCCCCAGACCGAAAATGGCCAGGAGAGTGGGATTGTTTGGAGGGCTTGAGCTGGTTGATGAAGCTTCTTCGAATGGAACTGACACGCTTCACACTTGGTTACTAGCGCAGCTGCATCCTGGAGGGCTGTGGGCCAGAAGAAACCTTGCCGGAATGCCTTGCCGGCAAGGGCCCTCGACCCTATGTGGGAGCCACACATACCTCCATGTATCTCTGCCAACAGCTCTAGCCCGTCCTCTCAAGGAATGCACTTTAGCCTAACTCTGTTTGGGCTGCTTCTGTACACGGTATCATCCACAAACTGGTACATGTTGGACTGACGGGCTACTCTCTCTGCTTCTTCCTGCTCCTCGGGGAGCTCTTCTGTTTGGAGGAAACGGACGGTGGGCTGCGCCCATACCAGAGCCTGGGGCTTGACGGCAAGGACCAAAGGCACAAATTCGGCCGTAGGGGCAGCTGCCTCTACGGTCACGGCCGAGGGCCCCGTCGGAGGTAGCTGCCCCTCGGCAAGCTTGGGGTGCCCGAGCTTGTCTTCCCTTTCGCTTGTTCTGCCCTTTTGATGGCTCTACGGATGGTTGTATTAACTAAAGTACAATGGTACCTGGTTCCACAGGCAACTTGAGTGCAGCGCGTTTCGACAGGTCGTCGACAATGATGTTCTCCGCTCGGGGAACATGCTCTGCCGGTAGGCCGTTGATACGTCTCCGTCGTATCTACTTTTCCAAACACTTTTGCCCTTGTTTTGGACTCTAACTTGCATGATTTGAATGGAACTAACCCGGACTGACGCTGTTTTCAGCAGAATTGCCATGGTGTTATTTTTGTGCAGAGACAAAAGTTCTCGGAATGACCTGAAACTTCACGGAGATTATTTTTGGAAATAATAAAAAATACTGGCGAAAGAATCAAGACCTAGGGGCCCACACCCTGTCCACGAGGGTGGGAGGCGCGCCTGCCCCCTGGGCGTGCCCCCTGCCTCGTGGCCCCCCTGGAGCTCCACCAACCTCAACTCCAACTCTATATATTCGTGTTCGGGGAGAGAAAAATAAGAGAGAAGGATTCATCATGTTTTACAATAGGGAGCCGCCGCCAAGCCCTAAACTCTCTCGGGAGGGCTGATCCGGAGTCCGTTCGGGGCTCCGGAGAGGGGAATCTGTCGCCATCGTCATCATCAACCATCGTCCATCACCAATTTCATGATGCTCACCGCCGTGCGTGAGTAATTCCATCGTAGGCTTGCTGGATGGTGATGGGTTGAATGAGATTTATCATGTAATCGAGTTAGTTTTGTTAGGGTTTGATCCCTAGTATCCATTATGTTCTGAGATTGATGTTGCTATGACTTTGCTATGCTTAATGCTTGTCACTAGGGTCCGAGTGCCATGATTTCAAATCTGAACGTATTATGTTTTCATGAATATATGTGAGTTCTTGATCCTATCTTGCAAGTCTATAGTCACCTACTATGTATTATGATCCGGCAACCCCGAAGTGACAATAATCGGGACCACTCCCGGTGATGACCATAGTTTGAGGAGTTCATGTATTCACTATGTGTTAATGCTTTGGTCCGGTACTCTATTAAAAGGAGGCCTTAATATCCCTTAGTTTCCAATAGGACCCTGCTGCCACGGGAGGGTAGGACAAAAGATGTCATGCAAGTTCTTTTCCTATATTCGGAATACATGCCTACATTACATTGATGAATCGGAGCTAGTTCTGTGTCACCATGTGTTATAACTGTTGCATGAATAATCGCATCCGACATAATTCTCCATCACCGATCCAATGCCTACAAGCTTTTCACATATTGTTCTCCGCTTAGTTAGCCACTGTTACAATCACTACAAAACTGCTTCTGTTACTTTTGCTACCGTTACCGTTACTTCCATACTACTTTGCTACTATATACCTTGCTGCAGATATTAAGTTATCCAAGTGTGGTTGAATTAACAACTCAACTGCTTATACTTGAAAATATTCTTTGGCTCCCCTTGTGTCAAATCAATAAATTTGGGTTGAATACTCTACCCTGAAAACTGTTGCGATCCCCTATACTTGTGGGTTATCAAGACTATTTTCTAGCGCCGTTGCCGGGGAGCATAGCTCTATTCTTTGAGTCACTTGGGATTTATATCTGCTGGTCACTATGAGGAACTTGAAAGACGAGAAAACCAAAATTTATCCCTCAACTACGAGGGGAGGTAAGGAACTGCCATCTAGCTCTGCACTTGATTCACCTTCTGTTTTGAGTAAGCTTGGGACACCTAAACCTGCTTCTGCTATTAATTCTGATATGTCGCATGTTATTGATGATGCCACTTCTGCTATGCATGATACTTATGATGAAACTACTTCTATGCGTGATACTGCTGTGCCACTGGGTGAATTTCTTGATGAACAACTTGCTAGGGCTAGAGAGAATGAAATTATTGAAACTGATAATATTGATGAAAGTGATGATGAAGATTCTCCCCCTAGATATGAATTACCTGTTGTGCCTGAGGGTTATGTTATGGATGAAGAAACTGCTAGGGACTTTCTTGCTTGCAATGATAGAAGTGATCTTAAGAAATTATTAGCTAAGCTAAAAGAAAAAACTCTGAATGCTAGAATGAAATATGACCCTGCTTTTGCTACTTCACCTATCTTTGTTACTGATAAGGATTATGATTTCTCTGTCGATCCTGAGATAATTACTCTGGTTGAATCTGATCCCTTCTATGGCTATGAATCTGAAACTGTTGTGGCACATCTTACTAAATTAAATGATATAGCCACCCTGTTCGCTGATGATGAGAAAACTCGCTACTATTATATCCTTAAATTATTTCCGTTCTCATTAAAGGGTGATGCTAAGATATGGTTTAATTCTCTTGATCCTAGTTGTGTGCGTAGTCCCTAGGATATGATTTATTACTTCTCTGCTAAATATTTCCCCGCTCACAAGAACCAAGCTGCTTTAAGGGAAATATATAATTTTGTGCAAATTGAAGAAGAGAGTCTCCCACAAGCTTGGGGGAGGCTTCTCCAATTACTTAATGCTTTGCCTGATCACCCCCTTAAGAAAAATGAAATACTTGATATCTTTTATAATGGACTAACCGATGCTTCCAGAGACCACCTGGATAGTTGTGCTGGTTGTGTTTTCAGGGAAAGAACAGCCGATGAAGCTGAAATATATTGAATAATATGTTGACTAATGAAAATAATTGGACACTTCCAGAACCGACCCCTAAGCCAACTCCGAAGAAAAGGGGTATTCTATTTCTCAGTCCTAAAGATATGCAAGAGGCAAAGAAATCTATGAAGGAAAAAGTTATTAAAGCTGAAGATGTTAAGAATTTACCTCCTGTTGAAGAAGTACATGGTCTTAATTTACCGCCTGCTGAAGAAACACATGGTCTTGATAACCCGACACAGGTAGTAAAGAGGAAGAAATATGTTTAGGAAAATGTACCAAGGTGGTCCTTCAAGGAAGCAAGGACCCAGGCTCGCAATACGCGATGCGGACGATGAACCACTAAGGGAAGATCAAGTGCGGGCTTGTGTATGGCCGTCAGAGGACTTTATGGATCGAGCAGGAATCAAGGAAGAATTTTACGCCTATGTGCGTAAGCTGATCTTGAGAGCTTCGAGGCAGATAAGTGTCGTCAATACCACTATCTCACTGATTCCTTTGTGAGAAGGTTTTAATTTTCATCATCACGCAATTCTCAAACTGTCCTGTTTGATCTTTATGAAAATTCTTATACTATGGACTTAGAGGATTTTAGCACTGCTTGTAAACTCCCGGAATGGGGTAGTCCTAGTGAACCTCGCAAATCTGAATTTAGAGATTTTCTTGCTTGTATAACTGTGGGGGAATCTAGAGATATAACACAAGCTACCATAGGGAGCATTCATTTTCCTGCTATACATTATTTTGCTCTCTTCATAGGTAGGTGCATCAATTGTAAGGATGAAGCATGTCACATGTGTGTCCCTGATCTCAGTGTTCTCAGGAGTGCTGTATTAGGAGATAATTATTATAATTTGGGAGCCATTGTTGCACGTAGGTTGCATAATAATGGAATTAATGGAGATTTCTTTGGTGGAATTTATGCAACCCGTCTAGCTAATTTTCTTGATATACCCATACGTGAGTATGATATTGAGTTGCCTCCTATTTATTTAGATTATGAGGCTATGGTTCTTCATCAGTTTTTTGAGAGGAACGATCAGTTCCTCCAGTACCGACTAATCTTTGACAGACGACGCACCTATCACGTCGCTCTCCCTGCTCCTACTTTCTTTGACTTTCAGGCAAAGGGGAGATATGTCATAACCAGGGAGGAGGAAAATGCGTACGAGAGGAGGACGAGGGCAGCTCGCCTCCAAGCTGCAGCCCACGATGCAATAGCCGTTGCATCTCAGTACGACCCCAACTACAACTTTGATCCATGGGCATAAACCAACTTAGGCCAAAAGCCTAAGCTTGGGGGAGTACATATTTCTCACCGACATTACATTTATGTTCACACACTCATGATAGTTGTCGGTGCTCATACTTTTTCACTGTAATATCCATGCTAGTTTATTTTACTTTTTATGCTTTCTTCTTGTGTGTTTGAAAAACCTTAAGTAAAACAAAAAAAATTATTAGTAGCTTTTAGCTAGTTTACTTTTCATGTTGTAGTAGTAATAATTAAAAGAAAACCCAAAAAGGTTTCTCGTTCTTCTTTTGCTTGTTGGGAGCTTTCCCGTGTAAATAGTTTTATTTCCTTTCTTTTTCTTTGGGGGTCGAGAGGAGAAGACCATAATGAAAATGTTGAAGTGGCTCTTATATGCATTATTATTGATTTAACCAAGAGCCCACATTGCATCGTCTTCTCCTGTTTATTGAATGCTCGCAGATTCCAGCTTAGTCCAATGCACGTGCACTATTATTATTATTATCCACACCGTTCGGTCGTGCAAGTGAAAGGCAATAATGACGATATATGATGGACTGATTGAGATGAGAGAAGCGGGTATGAACTCGACCTCTCTTGTTTTTGTAAATATGATTAGTTCATCGTTCCTGATTCAACCTATTATGAATAAACATGTTTGCAATGAAAATTAGAGATTATAGTTGCTTGTGACATGCTTAATTAGCTAGGAGTTTATAATGGTTTACCTTGCGTGCCAACATGCTATTAAAATGGTTGTGATGTGGTATGATAGGGCGGTATCCTCCTTTGGATGATTCCAGTGACTTGACTTGGCACATGTTCACGCATGTAGTTGAAACAAAATCAACATAGCCTTCACGATATTTATGTTCATGGTGGATTATATCCTACTCATGCTTGCACTCAATGTTTATTAATTTTAATGCATGTTCATGACTGTTGTCGCTCTCTAGTTGGTCGCTTCCCAGTCTTTTCTAGCCTTCATTTGTACTAAGCGGAATCTGCTTGTGCATCCAATCCCTAAGACCCCAAAGTTATTCCATATGAGTCCACTATACCTTCCTATATGCGGTATCTACCTGCCGTTCCAAGTAAATTTGTATGTGCCAAACTCTAAACCTTCAAATGAAATTCTGTTTTGTATGCTCGAATAGCTCATGTATCAACTAGGATTGTCTGTATCTTTCATGTTAGGCGGGTTATTCTCAAGAGGAGTGGACTCCGCTCCTCACTCACGAGAAAATGGCTGGTCACCGGGATGCCCAGTCCCATGCTTTATGCAAACCAAATCGAAATAATTGCAAACAAAACTCCCCCAGGGCTGTTGTTAGTTGGAGGCTCTCGTTGTTTCGAGCAAGCCATGGATTGATGCTTGTTGGTGGTGGGGGAGTATAAAATTTACCATTCTGCTTGGGAACCGCCTATAATGTGTGTAGCATGGAAGATATCGCCATCTCTCGGTTGTTATGTTGACAATGAAAGTATACCGCTCAAAATATTATTTTTCTCTATTTCAAAAACCGAGCTCTGGCACCTCTACAAATCCCTACTTCCTCTGTGAAGGGCCTATCTATTTACTTTTATGTTCAGTCATCACCCTCTTATTAAAAAGCACTAGTTGGAGAGCACCGCTGTCATTTGCATCCATTACTATTAATTTATATTGGGTATGACTATCACTGGATCTCTTTTACCATGAATTACAATGTCTAGTCAGTCCTTGATCTTTAAAGGTGCTCTGCATTTATGTTTTGCGGTCTCAGAAAGGGCTAGCGAGATACCATCTTGTTATATCATATCATGATTGTTTTGAGAAAGTGTTGTCATCCGAGATTTATTACTATTGCTCGCTAGTTGATTATGCCATTGATATGAGTAAACATGAGACCTAAGTGTTATTGTGAATATGGTTAGTTCATAATCTTTGCTGAAAACTTGAATGCTGGCTTTACATATTTACAACAACAAGAGAAAACAGAGTTTGTAAAAGTTTTTCTTTATCACTTTCAGTTTATCAACTGAATTGCTTGAGGACAAGCAAATATTTAAGCTAGGGGGATTTGATACGTCTCCGTTGTATCTACTTTTCCAAACAATTTTGCCCTTGTTTTGGACTCTAACTTGCATGATTTGAATGAAACTAACCTGGACTGATGCTGTTTTTAGCAGAATTGCCATGGTGTTATTTTTGTGCAGAAACAAAAGTACTCGGAATGACCTGAAACTTCACGGAGATTATTTTTGGAAATAATAAAAAATACTGGCGAAAGAATCAAGACCAGGGGCCCACATCCTGTCAACGAGGGTGGGAGGCGCGCCTGCCCCCCTGGGTGCGCCCCCTGCCTCGTGGCCCCCTGGAGCTCGACCGACCTCAACTCCAACTCTATATATTCGTGTTCGGGGAGAAAAAAAAAGAGAGAATGATTCATCGCGTTTTACGATACGGAGCCTCCGCCAAGCCCTAAACTCTCTCGGGAGGGCTGATCTGGAGTCCATTCGGGGCTCCGGAGAGGGGAATCTGTCGCCATCGTCATCATCAACCATCCTCCATCACCAATTTCATGATTCTCACCGCCGTGCGTGAATAATTCCGTTGTAGGCTTGCTGGACGGTGATGGGTTGGATGAGATTTATCATGTAATCGAGTTAGTTTTATCAGGGTTTGATCCCTAGTATCCATTATGTTCTGAGATTGATGTTGCTATGCCTTTGCTATGCTTAATGCTTGTCACTAGGGCCCGAGTGCCATGATTTCAGATCTGAACCTATTATGTTTTCATGAATATATGTGAGTTCTTGATCCTATCTTGCAAGTCTATAGTCACCTACTATGTGTTATGATCCGGCAACCCCGAAGTGACAATAATCGGGACCACTCCCGGTGATGACCATAGTTTGAGGAGTTCATGTATTCACTATGTGTTAATGCTTTGGTCCGGTACTCTATTAAAAGGAGGCCTTAATATCCCTTAGTTTCCAATAGGACCCCGCTGCCACGGGAGGGTAGGACAAAAGATGTCATGCAAGTTCTTTTCCCATGTTCGGAATACATGCCTACATTACATTGATGAATTGGAGCTAGTTCTATGTCACCCTATGTTATAACTGTTGCATGAATAATCGCATCCGGCATAATTCTCCATCACCGATCCAATGCCTACGAGCTTTTCACATATTGTTCTCCGCTTAGTTACTTTACCGTTGCCACTGTTACAATCACTACAAAACTGCTACTGTTACTTTTGCTACCATTACTGTTACTTCCATACTACTTTGCTACTAAATACCTTGCTGCAGATATTAAGTTATCCAGGTGTGGTTGAATTGACAACTCAACTGCTAATACTTGAGAATATTCTTTGGCTCCCCTTGTGTCGAATCAATAAATTTGGGTTGAATACTCTACCCTCGAAAACTGTTGCGATCCCCTATACTTGTGGGTTATCAGCCGTCGAAACGTTCTTCCAACTTCCTCACTTCATTCACGTAGGCCTCCATCAACGGGCTATGGTAATCCTTGTTGACTTGCTTGACGACGAGCTGTGAATCTCCTTTGATGATGAGCTTCTTGATTCTGAGGTCTGCCGCGATCCTGAGACCGGCAAGAAACCCATCGTACTCCACCGTATTGTTCATTGATTTTTCCCGAGGGAAGTGCATCTGGATTACGTACTTGAGGTGCTCTCCGGTGGGTGCGACGAGTAGCACGCCAGCACCAGCACCTTGGAGTGAGAAAGCTCCGTCAAAGTACATGATCCACTCACTGCTCGTCTCCTTGCTGGGAAGGGTGGTCTCTTGGATCTCCTCGTCGGGCATTGCGGTCCACTCTGCTATGAACTCCACCAAAGCTCGGCTCTTGATCGTTGAAGTACTTTCAAACCTGAGGCCGAAGCTCGATAGCTCCAGTGCCCACTCCACAATCATCTGGGTTGTGCAAAATCCGCTGCAAAGGGAGGCGAGTGATGACGGTGATCTCGTGTGCTTGGAAATAATGGCGCAGCTTTCTCGGGGCCATGAGAAGGCCGAAAAGCAGCTTCTACATTCCAGAATATCTTGACCTAGCCCCCTGCAAGAGGGAACTGACAAAATACACTGGGTGCTGCACCATCCGCTTAGGTTCTGCCTCGGCGGGTCTGAGCTTTGCCGGGGGTTCTGATTCATCGGTGTCAGGCTCTGCCGGGGAAGACCCCGGCTCGCCATCGGAAGGCTCTGCTGCAACTACTGCTTCTCCATCAAGTTCCCTCTGTGCCACCAGCGCGACACGGACCACTTGATTCGTCGCTGCTAAGTACAGCAGCAACGGCTCCCGTGGTTTAGGAGCGACTAATATTGGCGTGGAGGAGAGGTACCTCTTCAAATCTTGCAGTGCTGCCTCTGCCTCCGGAGTCCATTTTACTAGACCCGCCTTTTTAAAAACTTTGAAAAAGGGGAGGGCGCGCTTAGCAGATTTGGAGATGAACCTACTCAGGGCAGCAACGCAGCCAGCGAGCCTACGGACGTCTTTGACCCGTTTCGGCGCCTCAATCTGCTCGATCGCATTGATCTTGTCGGGATTTGCTTCGATTCCGCGTTGAGACACATAGAACCCGAGAAGTTTGCCAGAGGGGACACCGAATACGCACTTCTCTGGGTTGAGCTTGAGGTTGATCTTGCGCAGGTTTGTGAATGTTTCTTCTAAATCTTGCACGAGCGTGGCCCTGTCCTTGGTTTTGACCAGTATGTCATCCATATAAGCTTCCATATTTCTGTGCAACTGGGGCTCAAAACCAATCTAGACTGCTCGGGCAAAAGTCGAACCAGTGCTCTTCAACCCGAAAGGCATTCGTACAAAATAGTACGTACCACATGGGGTGATGAACGCGGTCTTCTCTTCGTCTTCCTTCATCATGAAGATCTGGTGGTACCCCGAATAGGCATCGAGGAATGACAACAGGTCACACCCGGCAGTGGTGTCTACAATCTGGTCGATGCGTGGCAGAGGGAAAGGATCCTTTGAACAGGTTTATTGATGTCTGTGTAATCAATACACAGCCTCCACTTTCCGTTTGCCTTACGCACCACCACCGGATTGGCCAACCACGTGGGGTTGAGTACTCCTCTTACCAGGCCTGTCACCTCCAACTTCCTGATCTCTTCAATGATGAACTCTTGTAGCTCCAAAGCTTGCTTCTTGACCTTTTGCTTAATGGGCCGCGCGTGAGGACAGACAACAAGATGGTGCTCAATCACCTCCCTGGGAACGCCGGAGATGTCAGATGCTTGCCATGAAAATACATCGACATTCGCCCGCAGGAAGGCGACGAGCGCGCTTTCCTATTTGCTATCAAGGGTGGAGCTTATAGTGAAAGCCCCGCCCGTGTCGTCCTCCTTGACGGACACCTTCTTGGTCTCTGGTGGTGCAGCCTTGGACTTATGGCTCTTGCCGGTGGAGCTCTCTGGCATGTCCTCAGCAGGAGCACAACACTACGAAGAGGTGCGCTTGCCGGAGTGGGTGCAAGAGGTCTTGCCGGAAGAGGTCTTGCTGGCCTTCTTCCTCCCTGGAGCTTCAGCGGCAGGAGCAAGTGCCCTGGCGGCAGTTGCTGCAACTGCCTCTCGGTAGAGTTGGTCGGCGCAGATAAGCGCGTCTTTCTTGTCAGAGGGGACGGTGATGACTGTCAGCGTCCCTGGCATCTTCAACGTATTGTAGGCGTAGTGGGACGCCGCCATGAACTTGGCCAGCGCTGGACGGCCAAGGATCCCATTATATGGCAAGGGGATCTCGGCGACATCAAAGACGATCTTCTCCATCCTATGGTTTAGCTCTCCCCCAAACGTAACCGGCAGCGTGATTTTGCGTTTAGTCCTTCCTGGTTTGACCCCTTGAAACATGCCCATCTCTTCAAGGTCTCCATCAGGAATCTGCAGCTTCTTGATCGGGGGCGAGATCAAATTCAGACAGGCCCTACCATCCACGAGCACTCTTGTCACCTTGAGGTTGCGTATTGTTGGTGAAACCAACAACGGCAAACACCCGACCACAGTTGTGCGGTCAGGGTGATCCTCGGTGTCAAAAACGATGGGTGTACGGGACCACTTCAGTGGCTTCTGGGCATCGAATGATGGCTCCGCCGCAGTGACCTCATGCGCCCACTGCTTCAGTTGGCGGTGTGAGGCGTGCAATGAGGCGCCACCGTTGACGTACATAGCCTCTGTAGCCTTATGGAACTCGTGCTCGCCAGACTCGTCGTCTTCGTCGTGATCGTCATCCTCCTCTTTCTTGTCACGGCCCCGAGCGGGCCTCTCTTGTTGGTTATCCTTGCCGCTGCGACCCCCTTGGCCGCCACGCTTCTTGCCGGATCCCTCAGTACCATCCTGACCTTTCTCCTTGTCTCGCCTTTCATATTCAGCCCTCTGTTTTTCTGCAAGCAGCTCAACTTGTCGGCAGTTCTAGAGGTCATGGCCCTTGGTGCGGTGGATCTTGCAGTACTGCTTGTCGGAGCCTCCTGGCTTGTCGGCGGCCGCCAAGGACAAGTAGGCGGCGCACACGGCAATCTCCTTGCCGGGGTCATCAGCCTTGGCCTTTTTGGCGGCGCCGTGCTTGCCGGATCCCTCAACGGCAAGCACAGTCTTGCCCTTGCGCTTCCTGTTGCGGCGCCGGCCCTTCTTTGTCGAGGTGGCGGTGTCTTCGTCTGTGGAGTCGGTTTCCGCACGGGTGTCCTCGCCGGGGTACTTCCTCCCCTCGTCAGCCCGAGCGCATCTATCGGCCAGAACATAAAGTTCGGCCACATCCTTGACCTTGTTCATCGCTAGCTCTTCACGCATCTTGCGGTTGCGCACATTCTGATGGAATGCGCTGATAACGGCGGCGGGATGAACATCTGGGATGTTGTACTGCACCCGGGTGAACCTCTGTATGTACTTGCGCAGGTTTTCACCTTCTTTCTGGGGGATGATATGCAAATCGCTTGCCTGGCCATGAGCTTGGTGGCCTCCGGTGAAGGCGCCAACAAACTCATGACACAAATCCGACCAAGAAGAAATGGAATCCGCTGGCAAGCATCAACCATGACATGACGTTGGGTTTGAGTGCCAACGGGAAGTAATTGGCAAGCACCTTGTCGTCGTGAGCTCCAACAGCTTGCATCGCGATGGCGTAGATGCCGAGGAACTCCGACGGGTGGGTCTTGCCGTTGTACTTCTCGCCAACATCGGGCTTGAACGTGCGATGGGAGGGCGACTGGAACTGCCGCAGCTCTCGGGTAAAGGCGGGACAACCCACCTCGTAAGGCAGGCCGCCGGGGCCCCCGAACACCGGGTGGTCCATAGTAGGCCCCGCACACTGATTTGACTGATGGTGCGTCTCCCGTCGTCGTTCGATGGTAGTTCGAGCGTCTTCCTGAGCTCGTTCCCGAAGGACTTGACGTTGGTCGCGACGTGTTCGCGGGTCGGATGACGCTGTGGAAACGTTGTCAGCGACGTCGGGTCGATGGCCCGGTGGCTGTTGTCACGTCCGCAAGGGGGAGAGTGCACTGTGGTCGCAGCGTCTCTGGTCTCCCCACCGCCGGCATGCACCGGCTCGTCAGGACGCCGGTGAGAGGGTCCCGTCGGGAGCGGCTCATCTTTGTTGGCGAAGCTGACAAGGCTTCGAATGGTGGCTCTCCACTCGTCGAGCTTCTCCGCGGTAGGGGGGAAGTCGAGGAGCAGCTGCACGCGTGCTAGCGCTTCTGCTGGCGTAGGCGACGACGAGACCTGCGTAGACCGTGACGCGCTCCGGCTCCTAACCGGGTTAGAAGGGGCTCTGTCGTGGAATTGTCACGGTAGATGTCCTCTTGCAAGGACTTAGTCATGGAGGCATCGCAACTAGGAAGCTTAAAGGGGTTAATCGGGACAAAGGACACGAGAGGGTTATACTAGTTCGGCCCCTTACGGTGAAGGTAAGGCCTACGTCTAGTTGGGTTGGTATTTCTTGGTGTTTCGATAACCAGGGAGCGAGATACGCTATGCCCAGCTCTCGATGAGTTGTTTCTTGCCCTAAGCCGCCAGCGGGTTGTCCCCTTATATACACGGGTTGACGCCCTGCGGCCTACAGAGTCCCGGCCAGCTTATAGACAGTGTCTGGCTCGGTGACTAGTTAATTCTACCTTATAATACAAGTCATGCCATCATGGCGGTTTATCACTATGGGCCTTAAGTCGCCTATGGGCCTTAGACCCTTTATTGAACCGCCATCTTCATGCTTGGTCTTGGGCTTCTTCTAATGAGTCTCTCTTTGCGTAACCCGACCCCTCCTGGGCGGCTTACACAAATAGTCATATCCCCAACATTAGGCCCCAGATTGATTTGAACCGGTTCATGTCATTCTTAAAATACCTTGACAACCAGTCCTTCTGTCTTCAGTCCTGCGAAAAGGTCATAACCCGTCGTGACGTCATCTTCTGGATCCGTGTTAACCCGCCGTGACGTCATCTTCAATTAAATTCATATTTTACTCCGTCGTATCCTCCAACAGATCTTTGCCTTCACTGACCCTTCTGAAAACCGAGGCGTCGGGGCCGCTGGATAATGATGTTTGGTCTCCTCGTTTCTCGCGCCGTCTCAGTCGGCCTTCCCTTATAAATAGGCACGACCTAGGTCTTCCATTCTCCCCTCTTTCAGTCGTCTTCTTCCTCTTGCCGCCTCTCTGTCTCTCGAGCTCCGCCGCCGCCGCCGTCGAACTCCCCGTCTTCACCAACTCAGGCCGCTACATCAACCTGATCTGACCAGAAATCGACGGCGAATCTCCGTAGCTCATCCACATCCGTGAGTTCCTCTCCTTCCCTTTCTTAGATCTGCATTGGAACTTTTTTGAGTTCGTCGGTGTTCATTGCTGCCTGCTGCAAACCCTCGATAGTTTTTACCTCCAATGCCCTATTAGATCATACAAATAACTTAGAATTGTTGCAGTGATTGTTTGCGCTTAACTTGCATAGAAACATATCTCATTTCCCTTGTTCGGAAGCCCTCTTCGAGTGTATGAGCTTCTCTGCACTATTTTAGGTCTAGAAATTTTTATTTTCAGAGTAACCTTTTGATCCAAAATAATTTCGGAAAATTGTGAAACCTGTTTGTTCCACACTTAGCCAAAGACTACATCTGTTGAATCTGTTTAGCCATGGTAGCCCATACGGCCGGTTTAAGACAACACCGGTTGTCAACCTCGCTTGTTCCGGCGACTTAAGAAAATTTAAGTGCCTTTGATACCTGTAACAGTTTAAATATTACTGCATAGTTACCCATATGTCATTAGGCCCCTTCTTAAGCCGCCATTTGAATAAACTTTAAAATGCTTTCCTCCGGGTTAAATTTGAACCGGAACTTCTTATTTTGTCATAGGCTTCAATTTATACAATGGCACCCAAGGCCCGCAAAGCTCCTGTGACACTGCAATCGGGTCAAATCCACATCACGAAAGCACCTTGTCTGACTTTGTGAAATCCGGCCACCTGCCCAAGAGAGAAGTCATGTCTTATCGTGCTCCTAACCCGTCAGAGGAGAGGCCTCAACCCAAAGAGGGAGAGGTGATCGTTTTTACTGATCACATGAACCGGGGCTTCGCTCCACCCGGTTCAAAATTCTTCAGGGATGTTTTGCATTTCTTCGATCTCAAACCTCAGGACATTGGGCCCAATTCCGTGTCAAATATTTGCAACTTCCAAGTTTTCTGCGAGGTGTACCTTGGAGAAGAACCTAGCATACTTTTATTCAGAGAATTGTTTTACTTAAACCGCAGAACAGACGCGCATAACGGGCCGAGTCTCGGAACTTGGTGGCATCTCGATTCAGCGCGGAGAGATTGCCTTTTTCCTTAGGCTGAACTGCGAGTCATCCAAAGGATTGGAATCGACATGGTTCTATCATGAGGATACTTCTCCGACGAAAATCCTCTGCCCGGCTTTCGCGTCTTGCGCCTTGAATCCAACCACCCGCTGCCAGATAAACTGACTGCTGTTGAGCATCTGCTACTTGCTCCCACAATTACCAAAATCAAAGCTCTTTTGGGAAACGGCTTAGATGGTGCCGACCTGGTCCGGGTTTGGGTCGCTTGGCGGGTGATTCCGTTAAGCCGCCGCCCCGACTTAATGTGCACCTAGTCAGGCGAGAAGAATGACCCACTGCGTCATAGTCCCGAGGACTTACCAGATGATGTGGTGGAGGCTACAACCCAGACATTGTTGAAAGAGGGCACAGTAACTAGTAACGCCTTTGGCTTACTTCCCTTCTACAAGAAGAACCCAACCCCCGCAGTGAGTCATCAACTTCAGTGAATACTCTTTGTTATTTGACACCTTGATTTTACTCATAATCCTTTATCATTTTTCACAGGCCGATGACGACTTCTGGAAGGTCAAATACGACCATGAGGCGCGTCCGAACTGATGAGGCGTGTAGTGCCACGCTGGCTGGCTGGCTGAGTTGGTGCGGTGGCGGAGTCTTCACGAAGATCTGCATGCCACCACGCAGGTGCTTGCTGAGTTGGCCTAGAGGCCGCACATCGCCACGCAGGTGCTTGCCTAGTTGGTGGGCTGGCAGCTGTATGGGAACGGCAGTGGAGTCTTGGCAGATGTGGACCTGGTTGCGGCCCCGCGGATGTCTTCGGCAAGGGTCTTGCCGGGGCCCCGGCAAGGGTCTTGCCGTGGCATCGCGGTCGTCCCCAGCAAGGATCTCGCCGGGGGTCTCATGGGTTTCCTCAGCAAGGATCTTGCCGAGGATCATTGTCTTCTATTTCTTCATCTAGTCTTGTATGCTTCTAGTCTTCACAAAGATCTGCATGCCACCACGGAGGCGCCTCCCGAGCCTTGGTTCCAATGTGGTTGATGGTGTTGGAACTCTTGGGCTCAAGGGTGGCAGCTCTGCTGGTGTCGGGCAAGTTACCCTGGCAAGGCTCATGCCGGGGCTGTGGAGACCGCCCCAGCAAGGTCCTTGCCAGGGGAGTTCTCCTCGCCCCTCTGCTCTTTGTGTTTCTGTCTTGGTGTTGCTCTGGTTGTCTTGTGGTTTTGCTTCCTCTGCCCCGCCAAAGGTGGCCAGGTGCATGGGGCTGCGACTGCCCGCGCACAAGTAAAGGGGTGCAAAAAGGGACCCCTACTTTTGTACACCGACATCCCCCATCCAGCATTGTGCCGGAATGGGGTCTAGGTTGGTTTTCGGTGGCTACAGAGGTAGGTGGTGGCGGAACTTCGGATCTAGGGTTATCCCGAGGGTTTTTGGAATATTTGGGATTTTATAGGGCAAAGAGGGGGTGCGGGAGGCCATTGAGGTGGGCACAACCCACACTGGCGCCCTAAGCCCAGCGCACCTTGGTGGGTTCGCCCCCACCCACCCAGTGCTTCTCTGGCCCACTGGTTGTCTTCTGGTCCATAAAAAATCCACAAAAGTTTAGCGGTGTTTGGACTCCGTTTGATATTGATTTCTGCGATGTAAAAAAAGCAAAAAACAACAAGCGACATTTGAGCCTTTGGGTCAATAGGTTAGTCCCAAAAAATGATATAAAGTTGCTATAAAATGAGTGAAAAACATCCAAGAATGATAATATAACAACATGGAACAATCAAAAATTATAGATACGTTGGAGACGTATCATGTACCTTCTCTCAAATTGGAAGGTAGCTCATCATAGAAAACCGTTCCCGTGATGCCTACACCAAATAGAGAGGAAGCTAATGATAATGATCATGAAACTTCGGATCAAGTTACTACCGAACCTCGTAGGTCAACCAAAGCACGTTCCGCACTAGAGTGGTACGGTAATCCTGTTCTGAAAGTCATGTTACTAGACGATGACGAACCTACGAACTATGAGGAAGCTATGATGCACCCATATTCCTCAAAATGGCTTGAGGCCATGAAATCTGAGATAGGATCCATGTATGAGAACAAAGTATGGACTTTGTTTGACTTTCCCGATGATTGGCAAGCCATAGAAAATAAATGGATCTTCAAGAAGAAGACTGACGCTAATGGTAATGTTACTGTCTACAAAGCTCGACTTGCCGCGAAAGGTTTTCGACAAGTTCAAGGAGTTGACTACAATGAGACTTTCTCACCCGTAGCGACGCTTAAGTCTGTCCGAATCATGTTAGCAATTGCCACATTTTATGATTATGAAATCTGGCAAATGGATGTCAAAACTGCATTCCTTAATGGATTTCTCAAAGAAGAGTTGTATATGATGCAACCAGAAGGTTTTGTCGATCCTAAAGGTGCTAACAAAGTGTGCAAGCTCCAGCGATCCATTTATGGACTGGTGCAAGCATCTCAGAGTTGGAATATACGCTTTGATAAGGTGATCAAAGCATATGGTTTTATCTGAGACTTACGAGAAGCCTGTATTTACAAGAAAGTGAGTGGGAGCTCTGTAGCATTTCTAATATTATATGTGGATGACATATTGTTGACTGGAAATGATATACTCCCTCCGTCCAGAAATACTTGTCACAAAAATAGATGTATCTAGATGTATTTTAGTTCTAGAAACACCCATTTCTATTCATTTTCGTGACAAGTAATTATGGACGGAGGGAGTAGAATTTTTTGGAAAGCATAAAGGAGTGTTTGAAAGGAGTTTTTTCCCAAAGGAAGACCTCGGTGAAGCTACTTACATGTTGGACATCAAGATTAATAGAGATAAATCAATACATTTGACAAGACTTTCGATGAGTACATACCTTGATATGATTTTGAAGGAGTTCAAAATGGATCTATCAAAGAAGGAGTTCTTGCCTGAATTGTAAGGTATGAAATTGAGTAAGACTCAAAGCCCGACCATGGCAGAAAAATAGAGAGAGAATGAAAGTCATTCCCTATGCCCCGACCATAGATTCAATAAAGCATGCTAAGCTGTGTACCAGACCAAATGTGTGCCTTGCCACGTGCCTGGCAAGGGGGTACAATAGTGATCCAGGAGTGGATCACTGGACAGCGGTCAAAATTATCCTTAGTGGAATAAGGATATGTTTCTCGGTTATGGAGGTGACAAAGAGTTCGTCGTAAAGGGTTATGTTGATGCAAGCTTTGACACTGATCCAGATGACTCTGAGTCTCAATTTGTATACATATTGAAAGTGGGAGCAATTAGCTAGAGTAGCTCCGTACAGAGCATTGTAGACATAGAAATTTGCAAAATACATTCGGATCTGAATGTGGAAGACCCGTTGACTAAACCTCTCTCACAAGCAAAACATGATCACATCTTAGTACTCTTTGAAGTATTAATCACATGGTGATGTGAACTAGATTATTGACTCTAGTAAACCCTTTGGGTGTTGGTCACATGGCGATGTGAACTACGGGTGTTATTCACATGGCGATGTGAACTATTGGTGTTAATAACATGGCGATGTGAACTAGACTATTGACTCTAGTGCAAGTTGGAGACTGAAGGAAATATGCCCTAGAGGCAATAATAAAGTTGTTATTTTATATTTCCTTATTCATGATAAATGTTTATTATTCATGCTAGAATTGTATTGACCGGAAACCTTAATACATGTGTGAATACATAGACAAAACACTGGGTCCCTAGCGAGCCTCTACTTGACTAGCTCGTTGATCAAAGATGGTTATGGTTTCCTAACCATGGACATGAGTAGTCATTTGATAACGGGATCACATCATTGGGAGAATGATGTGACGGACAAGACCCATCCATTAGCTTAGCATGTTGATCATTCAGTTATATTGCTATTGCTTTCATGTATGTCAAATACATATTCCTTTGACTGTGAAATCATGCAACTCCCGGATACCGGAGGAATGCCTTGTGTCCTATCAAACGTCACATCATAACTGGGTGATTGTAAAGATGCTCTATAGGTATCTCAGAAGGTGTCTTGTTGGGTTTGCGTGAATCGAGATTAGGATTTGTCACTCCGAGTATCGGAGAAGTATCTCTGGGCCCTCTCGGTAATGCACATCATAAGAAGCCTTGCAAGCAAAGTGACTAATGAATTAGTTGCGGGATGATGTATTGTGGAACGAGTAAAGAGACTTGCCGGTAATGAGATTGAACTAGGTATGAAGATACCGACGATCGAATCTCGGGCAAGTAACATACCGATGACAAAGGGAATAACATATGTTGTCATAACGGTTCGACCGATAAAGATCTTCGTAGAATATGTAGGAGCCAATATGACCATCCAGGTTCCGTTATTGGTTGTTGACCGGAGAAGTGTCTCGGTCATGTCTACATAGTTCTCGAACCCGTAGGGTGCGCACGCTTAACGTTCGATGATGATTTTGTATTATATGAGTTATGTGATTTGGTGACCGAATGTTGTTCAGAGTCCCAGATGAGATCATGGACATGCCGAGGAGTCTCGAAATTGTCGAGAGGTAAAGATTGATATATAGGACGATGGTATTCGGACAACAGAAGTATTCCGGAGAGTACCGGGTACATATTGGGTCACTGGAAGGGGTTCCGGGCACCCCCCGCAAAAGATATGGGCCTTATGCGCCAAGAGGGGAAATGCACCAGCCACAAAGGGGCTGGTGCGCCCCCCATATGGGCTGGCCAAATTGGAGTAGAAAAGGGGAAGGAGGAAAAGAAAAAGGGAATAGGATTCCCCTTCCCCCTCTTCCCTTCCTACGCTGAATAGGAATAGGAAAGGGGGAACGCCGAATTGGGAGGACCCCAAGTAGGATTCCTCCTACTTGGCGCGCCCCCTTAGCTGCCTCTCCTCCCCTCCAACCTATATATATGTGGGGGAGGCACCGCTAGAACACACATCAACAGTTGTTAGCCGTGTGCGGCACCCCCTCCACAGTTTACGCCTCCGGTCATATTCACATAGTGCTTAGGCGAAGCCCTGCGCAGATCACTTCACCATCACCATCACCACGCCGTCGTGCTGACAGTACTCTCCCTCGATACTTTGCTGGATCAAGAGTTCGAGGGACGTCATCGAGCTGAACGTGTGCAAAACTCGGAGGTGCCGTACGTTTGGGGCTTGATTGGTCGGAACAAGTAGAAATTCGACTACATCTACTGCCTTGTCAAACACTTCAGCTTTCGGTCTATGAGGGCATGTGGGCACACTCTCCCTCTCTCATTGGTATGCATCTCCTAGATAGATCTCTCGTGAGCGTAGGAATTTTTTGAAATTGCATGCTACATTTCCCAACAGTTCAGAGTCCTGGATGAGATCATGGACATTACGAGGAGTCTCAAAATGGTCGAGAGGTAAAGATTGATATATAGGACGATGGTATTCGAACACCGGAAGTGTTTCGGGGGGTACCGGGTACTTATCGGGTCACCGGAAGGGGTTCCGGGCACCCCCGACAAAAGATATGGGCCTTATGGGCCAAGAGGGGAAACAAACCAACCACTAGGGGCTGGTGCGCCCCCCATATGGGCCAGCCTAAGGAGGAGAAGGAAAGGGGAGAAGGGAAAGGAAAGTGTGGATTAGGATTCCCACTTCCTTCCCTCTCCCCACTCTTTCCTTTCCCCTTGGAGAAACATGGCAGGTCCCCTAAGGGGCCGGCGGCCAGCCCTAGGGCACGCCCTGGCCTCTCCCCTCCCCCTCCCACCTATATATATGTGGGAGGGGGGCGCCTAGCACAGACCAGATCAATTGTTAGCCATGTGCGGCGCCCCCTCGACCGTTTACACCCCCGATCATGTTTTCGCAGTGCTTAGGCGAAGCCCTGCAGAGATCACTTCACCATCACCGTCACCAAACCGTCGTGCTGATGGAACTCATCTATTACCTCGACGTCCTGCTGGATCAAGAAGGCGAGGAACATTACCGAGCTGAACGTGTGCAGAACACGGAGGTGCCGTGCGTTTGGTACTTGATCGGTTGAAGCGCGAAGAAGTTCGATTACATCAACCGCGTTGTGAAACACTTCCGCTTATGGTTTATGAGGGTACGTAGACACACTCTCCCCCTCGTTGATATGCATCTCCATGGATAGATCATTGTGTGTGCATAGAATTTTTTTGTTTTCCATGGAACGATTCCCAACAGTGCCATCATGAGTTAGGTCTATGCGTAGATGATATGCATGAGTAGAACACAAAGAGTTGTGGGCAGTGATAGTCATACTGCTTACCACCAGCGTATTATTTTGATTCGGCGGTATTGTGGGATGAAGCAGCCCGAATGAACCTTACATGTCCACACACATGAGACAGGTTCCACCGACAGACATGCAACTAGTTTTGCATAAAGCTGGCTGGCGGGTGTCTATTTCTTCTACTTTAGTTGAATCGAATTTGACTACGGCTGGTCCTTGAAGAAGGTTAAAACAGCAAACTTGATGAAACACCATTGTGGTTTTTGCGTAGGAAAGAACGGTTCTTGCTAGAAGCCCGTAGCAGTCACGTAAAACTTGCAACAACAAATTAGAGGACGTCTAACTTGTTTTTGCAGGGTATGTTGTGATGTGATATGGTAAGGACATGATGTGATATACGTTATTTGCATGAGATGATCATGTTTTGTAAGTTATCGGCAACCGGCAGGAGCCTTATGGTTGTCTCTTTATTGTATGAAATGCAAACACTATGTAATTGCTTTACTTTATCACTGCGTTAGCGATAGTTGTAGAAGAAATAGTTGGTGAGACGACCACGACGCAAAGATGGAGATCAAGGTGTCGAGCTGGTGACGATGGAGATCATGACGATGCTTTGGAGATGGAGATCAAAAGCACAAGATGATGATGGCCATATCATCTCACATATTTTGATTGCATGTGATGTCTATCTTTTATGCATCTTATTTTACTTAGTACGGCGGTAGCATTATAAGATGATCCCTTCACTAAATTTCAAGGTAAAAGAGTTCTCCCTGAGTATGCACCGTTGCTACAGTTCGTCGTGTTGAGACACCACGTGATGATCGGGTGTGATAGACTCTACGTTCACATACAACGGGTGCAAGACAGTTTTGCACATGCGGCATACTTGGGTTAAACTTGACGAGCCTAGCATGTACAGACATGGCCTTGGAACACTGGAGACCGAAAGATCGAACGTGAATCATATAGTAGATATGATCAACATAGAGATGTTCACCATTGATGACTACCCCATCTCACGTGATGATCGGACATGGGTTAGTTGATTTGGATCACGTATCACTTAGATGACTTGAGGGATGTCTATTTAAGTGGGAGTTCTTAAGTAATTTGATTAATTGAACTTAATTTATCATGAACTTAATCCTGATAGTATTTGCATATCTATGTTGTAGATCAATGGCCCGTGCTACCGTTCCCCTGAATTTTAATGCGTTCCTAGAGAAAGCTAAGTTGAAAGATGATGGTAGCAATTACACGGACTGGGTCCGTAACTTGAGGATTATCCTCATTGCTGCACAGGAGAATTATGTCCTTGATGCACCGCTAGGTGAAAGGCCTGATGTAGGAGCCGATGCTGATGTTTTGAACGTCTGGCAAGCTCGATCTGATGACTATTCGATAGTTCAGTGCGCCATGCTTTACGGCTTAGAACCGAGACTTCAAAGACATTTTGAATGTCATGGAGCATATGAGATGTTCCAAGAGTTGAAGTTAATATTTCAATCAAATGCCCGGGTTGAGAGATATGAAGTCTCGAACAAGTTCTATAGCTGCAAGATGGTGGAGAACAATTCTGTCAGTGAACACATACTCAAAATGTCTGGGTATTATAATCACTTGACTCAGCTGTGACTTGATCCTCCAGTTGATTGTGTCATTGACAGAGTTCTTCAATCACTGCCACCAAGCTACAAAGGCTTCATGATGAACATATCAAGGGATGAACAAAACAATTCCCGAGCTCTTTGCAATGCTTAAGGCCATGGAGGTAGAAATCAAGAAGAAGCATCAAGTGTTGATGGTTAACAAGACCAATAGTTTCAAGAAAAAGGCAAGGGAAAGAAAGGGAACTTCAAGAAAAATGGCAAGCAAGTTGCCACTCCCGGGAAGAAGCCCAAAGCTGGACCCAAGCCTGAAACTGAGTGCTTCTACTGCAAAGGGACTGGTCACTGGAAGCGGAACTGCCCCAAGTATTTGGCGGATAAGAAGGATGGCAAAGTGAACAAAGGTATATTTGATATACATGTTATTGATGTGTACCTTACTAATGCTCGTAGTAGTGCCTGGTTATTTGATACTGGTTCGGTTGCTCATATTTGTAACTCGAAATAGGAGCTACGGATTAAACGAAGATTGGCTAAGGATGAGGTGACGATGCGCATCGGGAATGGTTCCAAGGTCGATGTGATCGCCGTCGGCACGCTACCTCTACATCTACCTTCGGGATTAGTTTTAGACCTGAATAATTGTTTTTTGGTAACATCGTTGAGCATGAACATTATATCTGGATCTTGTTTAGTGCGAGACGGTTATTCATTTAAATCAGGGAATAATAGTTGTTCTATTTATATGAGTATTATCTTTTATGGTCATGAACCCTTGAAGAGTGGTCTATTTTTGTTGAATCTCGATTGTAGTGATACACATATTCATAATATTGATGCCAAAAGATGCAAAGTTGATAATGATGGTGCAACATATTTGTGGCACTGCCGTTTAGGTCATATTGGTGTAAAGCGCATGGAGAAACTCCATGCAGATGGGCTTTTGGAATCACTTGATTATGAATCATTTGATACTTGCGAACCATGCCTCATGGGCAAGATGACTAAAACTCTGTTCTCCAGAAAAATGGAGCGAGCCAATGACTTATTGGAAATAATACATATCGATGTATGCGGTCCGATGAGTGTTGAGGCACGCGGCAAGTATTGTTATTCTGACCTTCACAGATGATTTGAGTAGATATGGATATATCTACTTAATGAAACACAAGTCTGAAACATTTGAAAAGTTCAAAGAATTTCAGAGTGAAGTAGAGAATCATCATAACAAGAAAATAAAGTTTCTACGATCTGATCACGGAGGCGAATATTTGAGTTATGAGTTTGGCCTTCATTTAAAACAATGTGGAATAGTTTCACAACTAACGCCACCTGGAACACCACAGCGTAATGGTATGTCCGAACGTCGTATTCATACTTTATTGGATATGGTGCATTCTATGATGTCTCTTACCGATTTACCACTATCATTTTGGGATTATGCATTAGAGACATCTGCATTCCCGTTAAATAGGGCACCATCTAAATCTGTTGAGATGACACTGTATGAACTGTGGTTTGGCAAGAAACCTAAGTTGTCGTTTCTTAAAGTTTGGGGTTGCGACACTTATATCAAAAGGCTTTAGCCTGATAAGCTCAAACCCAAATCGGAGAAGTCCGTCTTCATAGTGTACCCTAAGGAAACAATTGGGTACACCTTCTACCACAAATCCAAACGCAAGATCTTTGTTGCCAAGAATGGAACCTTTCTAGAGAAGGAGTTTCTCTCGAAAGAAGTGAGTTGGAGGAAAGTAGAACTTGATGAGGTAATTGTACCTTCTCTCGAATTGGAAAGTAGTATATCAAGAAATCCGTTCCTGTGATGCCTACACCAACTAGAGAGGAAGCAAATGATAATGATCATGAAATTTCAGATCAAGTTGCTACTGAACCTTGTAAGTCAACCAGAGCACGATCCACACCGGAGTGGTACGGTAATCCTATTCTGGAAGTCATGTTATTAGACCAAGGTGAACCTATGAACTATGAAGAAGCTATGATGAGCCCAGATTCTGACAGATGGCTTTAGGCCATGAAATCTGAGATATGATCCATGTATGAGAACAAAGTGTGGACTTTGGTGGACTTTCCCGATGATCGGCAAGCCATAGAAAATAAATGGATCTTCAAGAAGAAGACTGACGCTGATGGTAATGTTACTGTCTACAAAGCTCGACTTGTCATGAAAGGTTTTCGACAAGTTCAAGGAGTTGACTACGATGAGACTTTCTCACCCGTAGCGATGCTTAAGTCCGTCCGAATCATCTTAGCGGTTGCCACATTTTATGAGTATGAAATCTGGCAAATTGACGTCAAAACTGCATTCCTTAATGGATTTCTTAAAGAAGACTTGTATATGATGCAACCAGAAGGTTTTGTCGATCCTAAAGCTGCTAACAAAGTGTGCAAGTTCCATCCATCCATCTATGGACTGGTGCAAGCATCTCAGAGTTGGAATATACGCTTTGATGAGGTGATCAAAGCATATGGTTTTATACAGACTTATGGTGAAGCCTTTATTTACAAGAAAGTGAGTGGGAGCTCTGTAGCATTTCTGATATTATATGTGGATGACATATTGCTGATTGGAAATGATATAGAATTTCTGGATAGCATAAAAGGATACTTGAATAAGAGTTTTTCAATGGAAAACCTTGGTGAAGCTGCTTACATATTAGGCATCAAGATCTATAAAGATAGATCAAGACGCTTGATAAGATTTTCAATGAGTACATACCTTGACAAGATTTTCAAGGAGTTCAAAATGGATCAGTCAAAGAAGGAGTTCTAACCTGTATTACTAGGTGTGAAGTTGAGTAAGACTCAAAGCCCGACCACAAAAGAAGATAGAGAGAGAATGAAAGTCATTCCCTATGCCTCAGCCATAGGTTCTATAAAGTATGCCATACTATGTACCAGACCTATTGTGTGCCTTGCCATGAGTTTGGAAATGAGGTACAATGGTGATGTAGGAGTAGATCACTGGACAGCGGTCAAAATTATCCTTAGGTACCTTAAAGAGGACTAAGGAAATGTTTCTCGGTTATGGAGGTGATAAAGAGTTCGTCATAAAAGGTTACGTCGATGCAAGCTTTGACAACGATCCCGATGACTCTAAGTCTCAATATAGACATGTATTGAAAGTGGCAGCAATTAGCTAGAGTAGCTCCATGCAGAGCAATGTAGACATAGTAATTTGCAAAATACATATGGATCTGAATGTGATAGACCCGTTGACTAAACTTCTCTCACAAGCAAAACATGATCACACCTTAGTACTGTTTGGGTGTTAACCACATGGCGATGTGGACTAGATTATTGACTCTAGTAAACTCTTTGGGTGTTGGTCACATGGCGATGTGAACTATGGGTGTTAATCACATGGCGATGTGAACTAGATTACTGACCCTAGTGCAAGTGGGAGACTGAAGGAAATATGCCCTAGAGGCAATAATAAAGTTGTTATTTTATATTTCCTTATTCATGATAAAGGTTTATTATTCATGCTGGAATTGTATTGATTGGAAACCTTAATACATGTGTTAATACGTAAACAAAAACCATGTCCCTAGTGAGCCTCTACTAGACTAGCTCGTTGATCAAAGATGGTTAAGGTTTCCTAACCATTGGCATGAGTTGTCATTTGATAACGGGATCACATCATTAGGAGAATGATGTGATGGACAAGACCCATCCGTTAGCTTAGCATAATGATCGTCCAGTTTTATTGCTATTGCTTTCTTCATGTCAAATACATATTCCTTCGACTATGAGATTATGCAACTCCCGGGTACCGGAGGAATGCCTTGTGTGCTATCAAATGTCACAAGTAACTAGGTGATTATAAAGATGCTCTATAGGTATCTCCGAAGGTGTTTGTTGAGTTGGCATATATCAAGATTAGGATTTGTCATTCCGAGTATCGGAGAGGTATCTCTGGGCCCTCTTGGTAATACACATCATAAGCTTGCAAGCAAACGACTGAGGAGGTAGTCACGAGGTGATGTCTTACAGAACGAGTAAAGAGACTTGCCGGTAACGAGATTGAACTAGGTATGAAGATACTGACGATCGAATCTCGGGCAAGTAACATACCGATGGACAAAGGGAATTACGTATGTTTTCATAACGGTTCGACCGATAAAGATCTTCGTAGAATATGTAGGAGCCAATATGGGCATCTGATACGTCTCCAACGTATCTATAATTTTTGATTGTTCCATGCTATTATATTATCTGTTTTGGATATTTTAAATGCATTAATATGCTATTTTATAATATTTTTGGGACTAACCTATTAACCTAGAGCCATTGCTAGTTTATGTTTTTCCTTGTTTTTGAGCTTCGCAGAAAAGGAATACCAAATGTAGTCCAAACGGAATAAAACTTCACGATGATTTTTCTTGGACTAGAAGACACCCAGGAGACTTGGAGTGCAAGTTAGAAAAGCCACGAGGCGGCCACATGGGTGGAGGGCGCGCCCGGGGGTAGGTGTGCCCCCCCGAGGGAGTCCCTGATTAGGGGTATCGAGACAGCGGACTGTGTACAGCGTCCGGACTATTGAGCGTGAAGATACAAGACTCAAGACTTGACCCGTGTGCGATGGGACTCTCTTTTGCGTGGAAGGCAAGCTTGGTGATCCGGATATTGTGTTTCCTTTCTTGTAACCGACTCCATGTAAACCCTAGCCCTCTCCGGTGTCTATATAAACCGGAGAGGTTGGTCCTTAGAAGGCCAATCACAATTACAATCATAACATCATAGGCTAGCTCTTAGGGTTTAGCCTCTACGATATCGTGGTAGATCTACTCTTGTACTACCCATATCATCAATATTAATCAAGCGGAAGTAGGCTTTTACCTCCATCGAGAGGGCCCGAACACAGGTAAACATCTGTGTCCCTTGCTTCTGTTACCATCAGCCTTGATGCACGGTCGGGACCCCTAGCGAGATCCGCGGTTTGACAACGACATTGGTGCTTTCATTGAGAGTTCCTCTGTGTCGTCGCTGTCAGGCTCGATGGCTCCTTCAATCATCATCAACGACGCTGTCCAGGGCGAGACTTTCCTCCCCGGGCAGATCTTCATGTCTGGCGGCTTCGCACTGCGGGCCAACTCGCTTGGCCATCTGGAGAACATCGATAGCTACGCCCCTGGCCACCAGATCAGGTTCGGAAACCTGAAGTACACGGCGGACATCCACGGAGACTTGATCTTCGATGGATTGGGGTCTATCTTGGGAGCACGGACGATCCACGGCGAGCACGGCTTAGACCTGCCGTCGGACGAAGCTCGAGGTATCACCCGTAGTATCACGGACCTAGATCCGGAGCAGGCTCGCTGCCTAAGGGCGGAGGGATGGACCCGCCCCACAGTCGCACACTCGCCGGTGGTGGAGCGAACATGGGTCTTACCTCCGCGGTGGCTGTGACTCGAACCCGGATTCATGTCCGGACGTTGGTTCGATCCGCGCACTCCGAGCCCATCGGGCGGGATGGGCTCCGTAATGGAGTTCACCGCTGCGGATATCTTCCAAAGACTCGCCCTTTGGCGACATGCTGGACTCATTAAAGTCTATCTCTTTGTCAGGAGGCTCTTCGCCGAAATATGTCCGGCTCGAGTTGGAGGCAGGCGACGAAGGAATTCGTTGCCCACCCACCACCCACTACATTGCCACGGTCGATGATTTAACCGAGGTACTAAACTTCGACTCCGAAGACATCGACGGTATGGATGACGATGTAGGAGAAGAACATGAACCACCGCTCACTGGGCGGTGGACAACCACCTCTTCTTATGATATATATATATGGTGGACACTCCGAAGGAAACAAATGGCAATGAGGCAACGGAGGATAAAACCTCAGGGAAAAAAACAAAGAATGGGCGTCGTCGGCGCCACTCCAAGCCCCACCACAGCAATACCGACCCAGGAGACGAAAGCAATCTGAATGGTGCCGAAGAAGAATACAACCCTGATTAGCCCGGCTTCGAGCAGGCCGAACAGGAGGATGAGCAGGTCAGCCCAGAAGAACAGGCGACGGACAAATACCTGGAGGAGGACAGCTACATGCCTCCCTCCGAAGACGAGATTAGCCTTGGCGACGACGAGTTCGGCGTGCCTGAGGATCCCGTAGAGCAGGAGCGCTTCAAGCGTCGACTTATAGCCAATGCGAGGAGCCTGAAAAAGAAGCAACAACAACTCCAAGCTGATCAAGACCTGCTCACAGACAGATGGACTGAAGTCCTGGCAGCCGAGGAATACGGACTCGAGCACCATACGGCTGACCGGCCACCTCGTGGCCGGGATAAAACGACATACCATTCCGCATACCAGCCAACACCCCCACGCCACATAGTACGACCCGGGGCAACAAAATAGGATAGCCAAGATCGATCTACGGATCGCGGGGGCGCGCCTCGGCACGAGACGACAACCGTCACGCCGGATACACCTTCAACAAGTCCGGCCAGGCCGAATATAGCCACCCAGAGCAATTCGACCTGCGTAGCCACATAGCCCGGCACAGAGGCGCCGTGCACCCCCTTTGCTTCAGCGACGAGTAATGGATCATGAATTCCCGAAGGGTTCAAACCCGTAAACATCGAATCATACGATGGCTGTGAGATCCCGCAGTATGGATCGAAGATTTTCTTCTCCACATTCACATGGCCCACGGAGACGATCTACACGCCATCAAGTATCTTCCCCTTAATCTCAAAGGACCAGCCCGGCACTGGCTAAACAGCCTACCAGCAAATTCCATTGGCAGTTGGGAAAACCTGGAAGACGCATTCCTCGACAACTTCCAGGGCACATATGTGCGACCACCTGATGCCGATGACTTGAGCCACATTACTCAATAGCCCAGAGAGTCAGCCAGGAAATTCTGGACTCGGTTCCTAACTAAAAAGAACCAAATAGTTGACTGTCCGGACGGCGAAGCCCTGGCGGCTTTTAAGCATAATATCCGTGACGAGTGGCTCGCTCGACACCTCGGCCAGGAAAAATCTAAGTCCATGGCAGCTCTCACAACACTAATGACCCGCTTTTGCATGGGCGAGGACAGTTGGTTGGCTCGCAGCAGCACTACGCCACATTCTGGCAATTCGGATGGCCACGACAATAACGGCAAGCCACGGCGTAACAGACATAAGCGACGGAACAACGACGACATCATTGAAGACACGACAGTTAACGCCGGATTCAGCGGATCCAAGCCCGGTCAGCGGAAGAAGCCATTCAAAAGAAATAATCAGGGACCGTCCAGTCTAGACCGCATCTTTGGGCGCTGTGCCAAATTCATGGCACCCGGATAAGCCAGCCAACCACACCAATAGAGATTGCTGGGTATTCAAACAGGCGGCAAGATAAGCGCCGAAGACAAGGACAAGGGCTGCTGGCAGACGATGGCGAGGAGCCCGGCGTCCAGAATCTGAGGGACGGAAGAAATTTCCCCCAGGTGAAAACGGTCAACATGATCTACGCCACGCACATCCCCAAGCGTGAACGGAAGCGGGCACTAAGGGACATCTATGAGATGGAGCTAGTCGCGCCCAAATTCAACCCATGGTCAGCTTGTCCGATCACCTTTGATCGTAGGGATCATCCTACTAGCATCCATCATGGCGGCTCAGCCGCATTGGTCTTAGACCCAATCATCGACGGATTCCACCTCATGCGAGCCCTTATGGATGGCGGCAGCAGCCTGAACCTGCTTTATCAGGACACAGTGCGCAAAATGGGCATCGACCCTTCAAGGATCAAGCCCACTAAAACCACCTTTAAGGGTGTAATTCCTAGAGTAGAGGCCCACTGTACGGGCTCTATAACACTGGAAGTGGTCTTCGGATCCCCGGACAACTTCCAGAGCAAAGAGTTAATCTTCGACATCGTCCCTTTCCGCAGTGGTTACCACGCACTGCTCGGACGAACCACATTCGCTAGATTCAATGTGGTACCACATTATGCATACCTCAAGCTCAAGATGCTAGGACCGTGCGGGGTGATCACTGTCAACGGCAATATGGACCGCTCCTTGAGCGAAGAGCATCGGCAGCCCTCGCGGCAGAAGTACAATGCAGCCTACTCCGACAAACTAATCCGGCGACAACTTCGAGCCTGATCAAGCGAGTCGGAGCACCCCTTAACAAGATCATCGAGAACGCCAAGGCGTGATTAGCAGTCCGGCCTCCGCTCAAGCCCCTCAAAGCAGCATTCGCCCACGCACACACATTACGCACTCAAAATACAATGGGCATAGGCGGGCGCATCAGCGACTCGGTCAATAGTGTGGGTAACCGCAAATACCTTCATACTCTTTCCCTCTTACCTTTCGAGGACACCGCATTGGTGCAGCATCCTCAAAAGAGCGAATTGCGGACTTATAGGGAGAGACATCCAAGGAGGCAGGACGTTGTGCATAGAAGGAAATACCCAGTGGAATCTATTTACGATCATTATACCTGCTTTATCTATCCCGAACACAGCTGACCTGGATAGGACATGTTAAATAGTCCTATTTTATCTTTGCTTAATGCATCCATTGTAAACGTACGCTTAAACGTATTTTTCATCAATGGGAGATTATATATAGCGTCAACTTATTATTCTTATTTGAGCATTTTTTTCTCTTATAAATGTTTATTTGATATTGCATCCGTACACCTTGGTGCGGCCAGTTTGCCAGGGGCTTCTCATGGCGCCCTGTAATATGGCAAATAAAGTCCGAACACTTTCAACAGTGCGGCGCCCCGAACTTATAGCACTATATGCATCAGCTCTGAATCATGTCTTCGGTCTACATTTGGGATAGCCCGGCTCCCTTGTTTTGGTGCCTTACGTTCCGTTATATCGGCTAAGGTAGCGAGGAGAACTACTACGATTGTGTCGGTTCTTCGGATGAGCACCTCGATGAAAGCGAAAACTGACCGGCATGATGTGGCGAGAGCTGGTCGTTGTTCGATAGGTTTTAAAATCCTTAAAGATTTTCCGCTTTAGGCAATAAATCTGCTTCGTCCGATCTAGGCGTGTATAGCGCCCGATTGACCTTCCGATTCTAGGGCTTCGCGAAATTTAAAATTGTAGACTTCTATGGCTAAGTGAAAGTTATAAAGCCGCATAGTCCGATTGCCTTGTTAAGCTGCGCCGAAACCTCCTTAAGGGACCAAACATTTGGATAAAGAGTGTCGGGTTTTCCACAAACACCCCAGTACTAGTTACGTGGGGGAGGAAGCCGACGACTGGCCTACTTTCAGAATTTTATAAACAGCCGCACAGAAGGTAATATTTTAAATAACAAAAGCGCTACGTAGCGCAAGTAATTTCGTCTTTAATTAAAAACATGACAGAAGTGAATTCATTCCAAAATGGCGTCCTTGGTACACTCATCGACGATGAGACGAGCACCCTTCATCACGCCATCGTAGTACATTTTGGGATGGCGATGCGCCTTGCCCTTTGTGGCCCGTCCTTGACCAGCTTCTCGCATCCGCTTGCCCCAATGCACCTTGGCGGGCAAAGGCTCGGTGGGCACCTTGATGCAAGCGGATCGCTTGATCACTTCAAGCCACGGGCAGGCATCCACCATCCGGCAGATCGGGCCAAAGTAGCTCTTGGGTAGGAGCTCACGGGCCACATCCCGACTATGAAGTCCTTCATAGCCAGTTTGGCACGCCTGTGGAGTTCGATCAACTACTTGGTTAATCGCTCGGAGGCATCGGATGATCGGCTGACATCTTTGGGACGAGAACAGCTTATCCGTTGAGCTCCCCTCCACAGGCATGGTAGAACTCCGTGAGTGTGCGAGGGCGCTGCGTGGCAGATCTGCAAATGCCCACGGAGAGCTCCGAATTGAGTAAGTAAAAGCGCCTCCTCCACATGTTTGCTTTGCATAAAGAATTCCTTACCGCTGCTATCTTTTGGCCTCCTGGATCTCTGCTGTGCTTTCTCGGCTTCGCCTTGGCATCTTTCAAATTTACAAGGGCCTTCATAGCTCGGCCTCCTTCATCTTGAGATCATGCTCCACGGACTCGCACTTCTTGCGAGGTCACGGAGCTCTTCTGTACCTTGCCTACTCTAGCACTTTGCTTTTCATGCTCCTTGCATTCCAAGGCCGCTTTGTTTTCGGCCTCGGACAGCGCTTTCTTGAGGGGCGCCACTTGGCGGTGGCCTGATACCACGATCCACGGCGCTTTGGCGTTAGATGACCAATTTGCCTATCTTTAAATACATCTGAGCGGGAATAAACACCTTTATTCTCCTCGAGCTGCCTCTTCGTGAGGCCGAGCTCACCCTACGCTGCTCGAGATCCGCTTTCGGTTCGGCAACTTGGCGATGCAGGCAGCAGCAGCAGCAAGCAGCACAACCTTCTTATGCACACGAATATTTATTGTTAGACCCTTGCGGATTATAATTGACCCTCATTTTGGTTTTCTTTCCGAACACCAAGCAGTATCGGGGCTACTACCTATCGGGTGGTAATTTTACACATATTATTACTTACCTCAAAACCTGTCAAGAGGTGGTGCAAGCTTGGTTAGTCCGCTCTTGGCGGGCGAAACCTTCGAATCACCGAACTCATAAAATGCGGTGCTCCTCATCTATGGAAGCGCCCAAGCGCCTCCAGCCAGAACAATCCGGCGCCTCCTCGGGCCCGGAAGTCCTCGATCTGAGGCGGCTCGCTCTCCTGACGAGGGCTGTCACTTTGAGTTTGGAACCATTGAAGGTTCCGGGTAGTGTTCGGCTGAGAGCCCGGCCTATTGTGGCTCTCATCGACATGATCCGCGGGGACCTTGAACCCCGCCTGTCCGACGTCTAGGACCCCGCCTTGGGGTGTCTGCAGAGTCACCTCCCCCCCGCTCGGGGAGCCTTTGGGACAACACCTCCGTGTCATCCGTGGGTTGAGGAGTAGTGGATGTTGGAAGCGAGTTGATCTCCGAATCACTCAGGGATCCGGAGGAAGACACTTCGGGTAAGCCCTGGCCGGACTACACATATGTCCGCCGGTAAAAAAAGCTATAGAATGAAGTTATGATGGAGTGCGGACACTTACGATCACACCGGGGGCTTCCCCCTGGGCAGCCACCCTTCCTTACTATGAGCGCCCGTGGCGGAGTAGTCCGGAAGGGGTACCTTCCCCTTCTTGGACGCCCCAGCCTCCCCCTTCGGGGCGGCTTTTCTCTTCTTCTCGCCCCCAGTGCGGGGAGGTGGAATTTCTTCTTGATTCCCCCCGCCTCCGCGGGAGGAATCTGTCTCGTCGTCATCGGACGGCGAGGTACTCTTGACCTTGCAGAGGGCCTTTTCCGGCCCCTGGCCCGCCTCTCCGGGCCCCTCATCCTTTTCGGATGGGGCGTCTTCTTCTTCTTCCTCCTCCCCTTCATGGGAGGAGTCTGCCTCGTCATCTTCGGACGAGGCTTCTGGCACAACCTTACGCCGGAGACCCTTTCGGATCCCCGGGGCCTTCTTCTCGGCCTTCTTCTCCGGCACCTTGTACGGTGCCGGGACCAGCATCTCCGTCAGGAGAGCGTCAGCTGGGCCCTCTGGCAGCGGGCGGACGATAAACCTGCTCCGCTGTCTCCACATAATCCTGAGGCAAATATGTATAACTACTTAAGGATCTCCCTTGAACATATTGGGAAAAACCGAGTCCAGTGGTAGTCTGAGAACTCACCTGACTAGGAGCCCGCGCGGCGTGAAGCCCGCGGTCCTCGGATGTGGGAGGAGGCACTTCAGAGGCCTTGAACAACACCTTCCATGCGCCTTGGTGCGTCATGTCATAGAGCTTCGGGCGTCGGTGTTGGCGGGGCGAACTCCCATAGATTGACTTCCGCCTTTGACAGGCAGGATCCGGCGAACAAGCATGACTGGATCACGTTGACAAGCTTGATGTTCTTGTCCTTCATGCTTTTGATGCATGTGCAGAGTCCGTCAGCTCAGTGGAATCGCCCCAGGACAGGCCCTTCCTTTCCCAGGAGGTGAGATGCATGGGGGCTCCAGACTCGAGTCGGGGCGCCGCCCAGTTGGCACCGTGCGGTTCGGTGATGTAGAACCACCCGATTGCCATCCTTTTACGGTCTCCGCAAAGGCCGTCCAGCTAAATGACATTAGGCATCTTGCCCACCATGGCTCCTCACTTTTCGGCTTGCTGGCGCTTACAATCTTCGGCTTCACGCGAAGGTTTGCAGCCATAGGCGAAATGAGGTCGGATGCGGAGGAAGGCCTCGCATCTGACGATGAGCGCCGAGATGTTGAGGGCGAAATTTGGGGCTAGATCATGGAAATCTAGTCCGTAGTAGAACCACGAGCCAGCGGACGAAGGATGGAGAGAAATCGATCTCTGAGCGAAGTGGGCAGCGAATCTGACCCTCTCGTGGGGTCACAGGGTCGAAATGACCTGCCCGGCGTCCGGTAGCAGGTGCGCTATGTCATGACCAAGTATCCGGCCGCCCGAAGGTTTGTGATGTGCTTCTCCTTGACGGTGGAAGCTACGCACTTGCCTCCTGCTCCGGACATGTTTAGCTGTGCGGAGGAGACGAGGGCTTGGGCGCTGGAACTCGAGGGGGCAAGAGTGGGCGAAGGAGGAGGAAGGCGTGGGAAAAAATGAGGAAATCGTATCCCTTTATAGAGGTGCCGAAAGCTGTACGCCTCCCCACTTGCCCGTTGGAAATTGCTTGCTTCCAAAGCGCCACGCTTGATGGCGTGGTGGGATTACCCATACCCGTATTGATGAGAATCCTGTGACAAGGGGACACGATATCTGCTTCGACAAGACGTGTCAAGGAAACCGCCTCGTAATATGCGCTGTAGCTGGTTGTGAGAAAATGGTTCGAATAATGATCCGACCGTAATAACAAGTTGCGTCATCGAAAAAGTTGTCAGCAGATTGCATTTGTGAAATATCATTCTCCCTACGGTGGCATATGAAGACCATCTCGCAGATCCGGACACGGTCTAAGTGTTTGATGATTACTTTGGAGTATTCGAAGAAGGAACCCGCCTTGCAATGCCGAAGACAATATTGCACGCCGGACTCATCATCATTGAAGCCTGGTTCGAGAGACTCTTGAGGAGTCTGGATTAGGGGTATCCGGACAGCCGATCGTACAACGTCCGGACTATTGAAGCGTGAAGATACAAGACTCAAGACTTTGGCCCGTGTCCGGATGGGACTCTCCTTTGCGTGGAAGGCAAGCTTGGCGATCCGGATATTGTGTTTCCTTTCTTGTAACCGACTCCATGTAAACCCTAGCCCTCTCCGGTGTCTATATAAACCGGAGAGGTTGGTCCTTAGAAGGCCGATCACAATTACAACCATACCATCATAGGCTAGCTCTTAGGGTTTAGCCTCTACGATCTCGTGGTAGATCTACTCTTGCACTACCCATATCATCAATGTTAATCAAGCAGGAAGTAGGGTTTTACCTCCATCGAGAGGGCCCGAACCTGGGTAAACATCTGTGTCCCTTGCTTCCTGTTACCATCAGCCTTGACGCACAGATCGGGACCCCCTACCCGAGATCCGCCGGTTTTGACACCGACACCTACCTTGTGGGCCCCTCGGTGACCCCCTGACCTTGATCTTCCTCCTATATATTCACATATATTCCCAAACCACCAGAAGCATACACATCGGTGTCAAAACCGGCGGATCTCGGGTAGGCGGTCCCAAACTGTCGTCTAAGGAGGATGGTAGCAGGAGGCGGGGACACAATGTTTATCGAGGTTGGGCCCTCTCGGTGGAGGTAATACCCTACTTCCTGCTTGATTGATCTTGATGATATGAGTATTACAAGTTGATCTACCACGAGATCGTGAGGCTAAACCTAGAAGCTAGCATATGGTATGATTGTTGTTGTCCTCTGGAATAAACCCTCCGGTTTATATATACATCGGAGGGCTAGGGTTACAAAGAGTCGGTTACAAGGAGGAGATCTACATATCCGTGTTGCCAAGCTTGCCTTCCACGCCAAGGAGTCCCCCATCCGGACACGGGTCAAGTCTTCAATCTTTTATCTTCATAGTCCAACAGTCCAGTGTCAGGGACCCCTAATCCAGGACTCCCTCAGTAGCCCCCGAACCAGGCTTCAATGGCGATGAGTCCAGCGCGTAGATTGTCTTCGGCATTGCAAGGCGGGTTCTTCTCCAAATTCTGAATACCTGTTTGAGTAGTGTACAGCTTCCCATAAATGTTGCACTCCTTGGCTTCCGCGCCTATTAATGGATATCCTCCACGCGTCGGCCGAATGCGAAAAGTCGAACATTTTACATTGCCACCCTAGCCATGTGGGTAAATCGTCTATTAAAGAGATGGGGATTCTCCGATCCGGATCACACCATCCTCCCACAGCGAGTTTCCATCGGAGCGCGCCCGGAAAAAATCCATTCCAACATGGCCGGCCATCGCAGCTCCTCCTCTCGCTCACGTAGCCCTAAGCCCGGCAATTGGAAGATGTGTTCCGTCCCGCACAGTCGATTAGTAGAGTTACAGACCCAAGGATTTCTCCCTCTAGGGTATATGGTCCCCGTTTGAGCCGGACTTGCCACCTACAGTGGCGGGGAGCAAGCGGAGAGCTTTCCCGGCCCATCCAAGGGGGAGCGGCTATGCCTTGTCCCTTACTTATTAAGAGGGCTTGGATTTCCAATTCATCCATTCCTCCGCGGGATCTTGGAGTTCTACGGCCTCCAGCTGCACAATTTTACTCCCGCCTCCATATTACACATCGCTGGCTATGTCGCCTTTTGCAAGCTGTTTCTAGCCTGCGAAGCTCATTTCGAGCTATGGAAGAGGTTGTTCAGCCTCGTACCCCGTACATAAGAGGGTTCGATATATCAAGTGGGCGGAGCCAAGATATGGCGCATCGTCGGGACCAGACATATGTCCGGTACTCCGAAGAAGACGTCCGAAGATTGGCCTTCGGAGTGGTTTCACTACAAAAAAAAGACACATCCGTGACATTTTGGGCGAGCAATTTTTTCCTGTCATACATATGACACTTCTATGACGATAATTGTGACAAAACCGGTATCATCATATATGTGGTGGGCTCCTACTTCTATGACAAAAATCATGACAGAAAATGGGCTTTTCGTCTTGGGCGGAGCTGGAGACGCAGCTGCATGACATTCTTTGGGCCGTCCATGGCGGAAAAACCGTGGTAGAAGCGAGGGGAGGAAAATTTCGGGAGTTGCGATTTACGGTGGGAGGTCGGGGCGGCGATGCGCTTTCTCTCATACACATCTGCTGCGTGTGTGCGGCGTTAGCTCTAATCAACCCGAGTGAGGTGTTGGGCTCTAACGAACCCGGCGATTACTGCTGCAGGCTACGCGTTCTTGAACCCGAGCAATCGATCGGCGTTAATCGAACCCGATGGGCGATTCGCCGCTCTGCTGCTAATCAAGCCGATCGATTGGATGAGCGATGGCGTTGCGGGGGGTTGGTTGAGCGGTGGCGGTGGCATTGCCTCTGGATGAACAGGACCTCGTGTGGAGGGCTGGATGAGCAGTGAGCGGTGGAGGGGTGACCGTGGAGGGTGGTTGAACATGACCCGTGGTGTGGAGGGCTGGATGAGCAGTGAGCGGTGGAGGGTGCTTGAGCGAGTGGCGGTGGAGTAGTCTTGGCGGTGGAGGCTGGATGAGCGAGGAGCCGTGGAGGCTGGAGGAGGTCGATGGTAGCCCGTGGAGGCTGGAGGAGGTCGACGATGGAGATGAACAGTATCCCGTGGAGTCCCGTTTTGCGGTACGCCACACCCCTCCCGATGAATAGGACCCCTGTTTCGACCGTAACGCTCCAACACAAGTCCGTTTCATCCGTTTTGCGGTACGCCACACCCCTCCCGATGAACATGACCCCCGTTTCGACCGTAGGAGGTCCGTTTCCTCCGTTTTGCGGTACGCCACACCCCTCCCGATCAACAGGACCCCCGTTTCGACCGTAGGAGGTCCGTTTCCTCCGTTTTGCGGTATGCCACACCCCTCCCGATCAACAGGACCCCCGTTTCGACCGTAGGAGGTCCGTTTCCTCGTTGTGCGGTACGCCAGGCCCCTCCCGATGAACAGGATCCCGTTTTGAATGTGGTCGGTCGAACACAAGGCCATTTCCTCCGTTGTGCGGTACGCCAGGCCTCGTTTCCATCGCCTGTTCCGTCCAAACCCTCCCGATGAACACGACCAAGCATTCCGTTCCGACCCAGCCGGTTGGCTCCCCATGAACACGACGACAACGCTGTTTCTCCGTTCCGACCCAGCCATGTACGTATGCGCGAGTAGGCGTTCGAGACCCTGCCCGTATGTACGTACGTGGCCGTATTTTCTTTCTTGCACCCTCGCCGCTGTACGTACGTGTACATGCTAAGTGCGCGCCTCTACTACGACACGTGCACGCCTCTACTTCTACGACACGTGCGCACCTCTACATCGACCAGTATGTACGTACACGTTCGCGACCAGAATGACAACGCTACGTATGCTTCAACCAGGTGGGTCCCCACTGTCAGGCACTTCCTTGCATGCGAAGATGTAGCTGGTGGGTCCCAGCAGTCAGGAGGCGAATCATTTTTTTTTGCCCGGAAGCACTTCCTTGCGTGCGAAGATGTAGCTGGTGGGTCCCAGCAGTCAGGGGGGCGAATCGTTTTTTTTGCCCGGACGCACTTCCTTGCGTGAGAAGATGTAGATGGTGGGTCCCAGCAGTCAGGGTGGCGAATCATTTTTTTCACGAAATATGGTGGCCCGTCCGGTGGGTTCCCGCTGTCAGGTGGAGGAATAATTATTTTGCACGTAATAAGGAGGCACTTCCTCGCTGCGGCCGTGGACCAAGCTATCAGCCTCTCCACGTACAGTCCACGTCCGATGGAAGCCGTTCCTTGACCACATTGACCACGCCTCGAGAAACACCGGTGGTGGTGGGCGGCGAGGCCTAAAATGGGACGGCGGGCCGGGGAAGACACGGCGGTGGATGCCCACGCAGCGAGAAGATGCGAGGTTCACTGGTTCGCTGCGGTGTGAGGCTGCGTCGCCCGCAGAATAACGGGGGTGTGGGTGAGTAGAGGATGGCCTGGCCAGCGGTGGGAGTAGTAGGGGCGATGAGGCCTCGCCGCATCGCAGCCGACCACGGGAGGCGAGGAGCACGAGCACGACCGGCGCTGGTTTGGGCGGTTGGAGCAAGAAGACGAGAGGTTGAAGAAGCACTATGGCCGTTGGATGGACATCGTGCAGTCCTTTGGAGCTAGAATCGTGCATATTGACTAAGTTGACAAAGCCCTCCGTCCCGTCAACTTAGTAGGCCCTAAGTCAGCTGCCACTATCTTTGGGTCCCAGCTAACGGTAGGAGTATTCATTTTTTGTGCGTAATAAGGAGGCACTTCCTTGTGTGCGAAGATAAGCTGGTGGGTCCGAGCTGTCGTGGAGTAACTTTTTTTCGCGAAATCTGAGAGGCCCTTTCGGTGGGTCCACGATGTCGGTGGAGGAATCATTATTTTGCGGCGTAATAAGGAGGCATTTCCTTGCGTGCAGCCGTGGACCCAGGTATCGGCCTCTCCACATACATCCGCCAGATGCATGTCGATTAGTTGACCACGTTGACCAGGCAGCGCCGAGAGCACCAGAGGCGGTGGGCGACGGCGAGGCCTAGGAAGGAGCGACACGGACGTTAGGGAAGACTCAGCAGTTTTTTCCCGCGGAGGGGGTACGACCGAGCGAGGGTTTCTTGGTTAAATCTGCCGTCGTCGGAGAATAACAGCAGGTGTGGGTGAGTAGAGGATGGCTAGGACAGCGATGGGAGTGCGGTGGGGCGGTGAGGCTCTGGCTTGGCAAGCACCCGGCTTGGCCGGGGGAGGTGCGAGGCAGTCCTTGGCGCTTGTTTGAGCGGCTGGAGCAGGAAGAGCAGAGATTGAAGAAGCACGACGGCCGTTGGATGTGTTGGAAATATGCCCTAGAGGCAATAATAAAATGGATATTATTATATTTCTTTGTTCATGATAATAGTCTATTATTCATGCTATAATTGTGTCATCCGGAAATTGTAATACACGTGTGAATACATAGACCACAACGTGTCCCTAGTGAGCCTCTAGTTGACTAGCTCGTTGATCAGCAGATAGTCATGGTTTCGACTATGGACATTGGATGTCATTGATAACGGGATCACATCATTGGGAGAATGATGTGATGGACAAGACAATCCTAAGCATAGCTCAAAGATTGTGTAGTTCGTTTAGCTAGAGCTTTTCCAAATGTCAAGTATCATTTCCTTAGACCATGAGATTGTGGAACTCCGGATACCGTAGGAGTGCTTTGGGTGTGCCAAGCGTCTGGCGTAATCGGGTGACTATAAAGGTGCACTACGGGTATCTCCGAAAGTATCTGTTGGGTTGTACGAATCGAGGCTGGATTTGTCACTCCGTATGACGGAGAGGTATCTCTGGGCCCACTCGGTAATGCATCATCATAATGAGCTCAATGTGACCAAGTGTCTGGTCACGGGATCATGCATTAGGTATGAGTAAAGTGACTTGCCGGTAACGAGATTAAACGAGGTATTGGGATACCGACGATCGAATCTCGGGCAAGTAACGTACCGATTGACAAAGGGAATTGTATACGGGGTTGCTTGAATCCTCGACATCGTGGTTCATCCGATGAGATCATCGAGGAGTATGTAGAAGCCAACATGGGTATCCAGATCCGCTGTTGGTTATTGACCGGAGGCGTCTCGGTCATGTCACGCATGTCTCCCGAACCCGTGGGGTCTACACACTTAAGGTTCGGTGGCGCTAGGGTTGTAGAGATATGAGTATGCAGATAACCCAAAAGTTGTTGAAGTCCGGATGAGATCCGGACGTCACGAGGAGTTCGGAATGGTCCGGAGGTAAAGAATTATATATAGGAAGTCAGGTTTGACCATCGGGAAAGTTTCGGGGTCACGGTATTGTCTGGGACCACGGAAGGGTCCTGGGTCCACCGGTGGCGCCACCTATCCGGAAGACCCCATGGGCTGAAGTGGGAGGAACCAGCCTGGTGGGCTGGTGCGCCCCCAGGCCCCCTGCGCCTAGGGTTGGGAAACCCTAGGGGTGGGGCGCCTCCACATGGCTTGGGAAGCCACCCCGGCCGCCGCCCCTTGGAGATCCCATCTCAGGGGCCGCGCCCCTAGGGGCCTATATAAGGGGGAGGAGGGCAGCGGACCCATGCTCTAGGCGCCTCCTCTCCCCTTGCTACACCTCTCCCTCTCTCGCAGACGCTTGGCGAAGCCCCCGCCGAGATCGCTGCTGCATCCACCACCACGCCGTCGTCTGCTGGATCTTCATCAACCTCTCCTTCCCCTTGCTGGATCAAGAAGGAGGAGCGTCTTCCCAACCGTGACGTGTGTTGAGCGCGAGGTGCTGTCCGTTCAGCACTAGGATCATCGGTGATTTGGATCACGACGAGTACGACTCCCTCAACCCCGTTCTCTTGAACGCTTCCGCTCGTGATCTACAAGGGTATGTAGCTGTACTCCTCTCTCTCGTTGCTAGATGAACTCATAGATTGATCTTGGTGAAGCGTAGAAATTTTTTTATTTTCTGCAACGTTCCCCAACAGTGGTATCAGAGCTAGGTCTATGCATAGTTCTCTTTGCACGAGTAGAACACAAATTTGTTGTGGGCGTAGATGTTGTCAACTTCCTTGCCACTACTAGTCTTATTTTTCTTCAGCGGTATTGTGGGATGAAGCGGCCCGGACTGACCTTACACGTATGCTTACGTGAGACAGGTTCCACTGATGACATGCACTAGTTGCATAAGGTGGCTAGCGGTGTCTGTCTCTCCACTTTAGTTGGGCGGATTCGATGAAAAGGGTCCTTATGAAGGGTAAATAGAAGTTTACAAATCACGTTGTGGCTTTTACGTAGGTAAGAAAACGTTCTTGCTAGAACCCTATAGCAGCCATGTAAAACATGCAACAACAATTAGAGGACGTCTAACTTGTATTTGCAGCATGTGATTGTGATGTGATATGGCCAAAAGTTGTGATGAATGATATATGTGACGTATGAGATCATGTTCTTGTAATAGGAATCACGACTTGCATGTCGATGAGTATGACAACCGGCAGGAGCCATAGGAGTTGTCTTAATTATTGTATGACCTGCGTGTCATTGATTCAACGCCATGTAATTACTTTACTTTATTGCTAAACCGTTAGCCAAAGTAGTAGAAGTAATAATTGGCAAGCAACTTCATGGAGAAACGATGATGGAGATCATGATGATGGAGATCATGGTGTCATGCCCGTGACGAATATGATCATGGAGCCCCGAAGATGGAGATCGAAGGAGCTATATGATATTGGCCATATCATGTCACTACTATTTGATTGCATGTGATGTTTATCATGTTTTTGCATCTTGTTTACTTAGAACGACGGTAGTAAATAAGATGATCCCTCATAATAATTTCAAGAAAGTGTTCCCCCTAACTGTGCGCCGTTGCGAAAGTTCGTTGTTTTGAAGCACCATGTGATGATCTGGTGTGATAGATTCTAACGTTCACATACAACTGGTGTAAGACAGATTTACACATGCATAAACACTTAGGTTAACTTGATGAGCCTAGCATGTACAGACATGGCCTCGGAACACAAGAGACCGAAAGGTCGAACATGAGTCGTATGGAAGATACGATCAACATGGAGATGTTCACCGATGATGACTAGTCCGTCTCACATGATGATCGGACATGGCCTAGTCGACTCGGATCATGTATCACTTAGATGACTAGAGGGATGTCTAATCTGAGTGGGAGTTCATTAAATAATTTGATTAGATGAACTTAATTATCATGAACTTAGTCTAAAACTTTGCAAATATGTCTTGTAGATCAAATGGCCAACGCTCATGTCCACCTCAACTTCAACGCGTTCCTAGAGAAAACCAAGCTGAAAGATGATGGCAGCAACTATACGGACTGGGTCCGAAACCTGAGGATCATCCTCATAGCTGCAAAGAAAGATTATGTCCTAGAAGCACCGCTAGGTGAAGCTCCCATCGAGCAGAACCAAGGCGTTATGAGCGCTTGGCAGTCTCGTCTTGATGATTACTCCCTCGTTCGGTGCGGCATGCTTTACAGCTTAGAACCGGGGCTCCAAAAGCGTTTTGAGCAACACGGAGCATATGAGATGTTCGAAGAGCTGAAAATGGTTTTCCAAGCTCATGCCCGGGTCGAGAGATATGAAGTCTCCGACAAGTTCTTCAGTTGTAAGATGGAGGAAAACAGTTCTGTCAGTGAGCACATACTCAAAATGTCTGGGTTGCACAACCGCTTAATACAACTGGAAGTTAATCTCCCGGATGACGCGGTTATTGACAGAATCCTCCAGTCGCTTCCACCGAGCTACAAGAGCTTTGTGATGAACTTCAATATGCAGGGGATGGAAAAGACCATTCCTGAGGTATATTCAATGCTGAAATCAGCGGAGGTAGAAATCAAGAAGGAACATCAAGTGTTGATGGTGAATAAAACCACTAAGTTCAAGAAAGGCAAGGGTAAGAAGAACTTCAAGAAGGACGGCAAGGGAGTTGCCGCGCCCGGTAAGCCAGTTGCCGGGAAGAAGTCAAAGAATTGACCCAAGCCTGAAACTGAGTGCTTTTATTGCAAGGGAAGCAGACACTGGAAGCGGAGCTGCCCCAAATACTTAGCGGACAAGAAGGCCGGCAACACTAAAGGTATATGTGATATACATGTAATTGATGTGTACCTTACCAGTACTCGTAGTAGCTCCTGGGTATTTGATACCGGTGCCGTTGCTCATATTTGTAACTCAAAGCAGGAGCTGCGGAATAAGCGGAGACTGGCGAAGGACGAGGTGATGATGCGCGTCGGGAATGGTTCCAAGGTCGATGTGATCGCCGTCGGCATACTACCTCTACATTTACCTACAGGATTAGTTTTAAACCTTAATAATTGTTATTTAGTACCAGCTTTGAGCATGAACATTGTATCTGGATCTCGTTTAATACGAGATGGCTACTCATTTAAATCCGAGAATAATTGTTGTTCTATTTATATGAGAGATATGTTTTATGGTCATGCCCTGATGGTCAATGGTTTATTCTTAATGAATCTCGAACGTGATGTTACACATATTCATAGTGTGAATACCAAAAGATGTAAAGTTGATAACGATAGTCCCACATACTTGTGGCACTGCCGCCTTGGTCACATTGGTGTCAAGCGCATGAAGAAGCTCCATGCTGATGGACTTTTAGAGTCTCTCGATTATGAATCATTTGACACATGCGAACCATGCCTCATGAGCAAAATGACCAAGACTCCGTTCTCGGAACAATGGGCGAGCAACCAACTTATTGGAAATCATACATACCGATGTGCGCGGTCCAATGGCGTTGAGGCTCATGGAGGATATCGTTATGTTCTCACTCTCACGACGACTTGAGTAGATATGGGTATGTCTACTTGATGAAACACAAGTCTGAGACCTTTGAAAAGTTCAAGGAATTTCAGAATGAGGTAGAGAATCAACGTGATCGAAAGATAAAGTTCTTACGATCAGATCGTGGAGGAGAATACTTAAGTCACGTATTTGGTACGCACTTAAGGAAATGTGGAATCGTTTCACAACTCACGCCGCCTGGAATACCTCAGCGTAACGGTGTGTCTGAACGTCGTAATCGCACTTTATCGGATATGGTGTGATCTATGATGTCTCTTACCGATTTACCGCTATCAGTTTGGGCATACGCCCTAGAGACAACTACATTCACTTTAAATAGGGAACCATCTAAATCCGTTGAGACGACACCGTATGAATTATGGTTTGGGAAGAAATCTAAGCTGTCGTTTCTAAAAGTTTGGGGAGCGATGCTTATTTCAAGAAACTTCAACCTGAAAAGCTCGAACCCAAGTCGGAAAAATGCGTCTTCATAGGATACCCTAAGGAAACCATTGGGTATACCTTCTACCTCAGATCTGAAGGCAAGATCTTTGTTGCCAAGAACGGGTCCTTTCTGGAGAAAGAGTTTCTCTCGAGAGAAGTAAGTGGGAGGAAAGTGGAACTTGATGAAGTACTGCCTCTTGAACCAGTGAGTAGCGCAGCTCAGGAAGATGTTCCTGTGGTGCCAGCACCAACTGAAGAGGAAATTAATGACAATGATCAAGGTACGTCAGATCAAGTTACTACTGAACTTCGTAGGTCCATGAGGACACGTTCCACACCAGAATGGTATGGCAACCCTGTCCTGGAAATCATGTTTTTAGACAACGGTGAACCTTCGAACTATGAAGAAGCGATGGTGGGCCCAGATTCTAACAAATGGCTTGAAGTCTTGCAATCCGAGATAGGATCCATGTATGAAAACGAAGTATGGACTTTGGCAGACTTGCCCGATGATCGGCGAGCGATAGAAAACAAATGGATCTTTAAGAACAAGACGGACGTGGATGGTAATGTTACCATCTATAAAGCTCGACTTGTCGCTAAGGGTTATTGACAAGTTCAAGGGGTTGACTACGATGAGAAATTCTCTCCCGTAGCAAAGCTAAAGTCCGTCCGAATCATGTTAGCAATTGCCGCATACTATGGTTATGAGATATGGCAAATGGACGTCAAAACGGCATTCCTTAACGGTCATCTTAAGGAAGAACTGTATATGATGCAGCCGGAAGGTTTTGTCGACCCTGAGAATGCTAACAAGGTATGCAAGCTCCAGCGATCCATTTATGGGCTGGTGCAAGCATCTCGGAGTTGGAACATTCGCTTTGAAGAGATGATCAAAGCGTTTGGGTTTATGCAGACTTATGGAGAAGCCTGCGTTTACAAGAAAGTGAGTGGGAGCTCTGTAGCATTTCTCATATTTTATGTAGATGACATACTTTTGATGGGAAATGATATAGAACTTTTGGACAGCATTAAGGCCTACTTGAATAAATGTTTTTCAATGAAGGACCTTGGAGAAGCTGCTTACATATTAGGCATCAATATCTATAGGGATAGATCAAGACGCCTCATAGGTCTTTCACAAAGCACATACCTTGATAAGATATTGAAGAAGTTCAACATGGATCAGTCCAAGAAAGGGTTCTTGCTCAGATTGCAAGGTGTGAGATTGAGCTCGGCTCAATGCCCGACCACGGCAGAAGATAAAGAAGAGATGAGTGTCATCCCCTATGCCTCAGCCATAGGATCTATTATGTATGCCATGCTGTGTACCAGACCTGATGTAAACTTGCCGTAAGTTTGGTAGGAAGGTACCAAAGTAATCCCGGCAAGGAACACTGGACAGCGGTCAAGAATATCCTGAAGTACCTGAAAAGGACAAAGGACATGTTTCTCGTCTATGGAGGTGACGAAGAGCTCATCGTAAATGGTTATGTCGATGCTAGCTTCGACACAGATCTGGATGACTCTAAGTCACAAACCGGATACGTGTATATTTCGAATGGTGGGGCAGTAAGCTGGTGCAGTTGCAAGCAAAGCGTCATGGCGGGATCTACATGTGAAGCAGAGTACATGGCAGCCTCGGAGGCAGCGCATGAAGCAATCTGGGTGAAGGAGTTCATCACCGACCTAGGAGTCATACCCAATGCGTCGGGGCCGATCGCACTCTTCTGTGACAACACTGGAGCTATTGCACTTGCCAAGGAGCCCAGGTTTCACAAGAAGACCAGGCATATCAAGCGTCACTTCAACTCCATTCATGAAAATGTTCAAAATGGAGACATAGATATTTGTAAAGTACATACGGACCTGAATGTAGCAGATCCATTGACTAAACCTCTCCCTAGGGCAAAACATGAACAACACCAGAACTCTATGGGTGTTCGATTCATCACAATGTAACTAGATGATTGACTCTAGTGCAAGTGGGAGACTGTTGGAAATATGCCCTAGAGGCAATAATAAAATGGTTATTATTATATTTCTTTGTTCATGATAATAGTCTATTATTCATGCTATAATTGTGTCATCCGGAAATCGTAATACACGTGTGAATACATAGACCACAACGTGTCCCTAGTGAGCCTCTAGTAGACTAGCTCGTTATTCAACAGATAATCATGGTTTCCTGACTATGGACATTGGATGTCATTGATAACGGGATCACATCATTGGGAGAATGATGTGATGGACAAGACCCAATCCTAAGCATAGCTCAAAGATCATGTAGTTCGTTTAGCTAGAGCTTTTCCAAATGTGAAGTATCATTTCCTTAGACCATGAGATTGTGCAACTCCTGGATACCGTAGGAGTGCTTTGGGTGTGCCAAATGTCACAACGTAACTGGGTGACTATAAAGGTGCACTACGGGTATCTCTGAAAGTATCTGTTGGGTTGGCACGAATCGAGAATGGGATTTGTCACTCCGTATGACGGAGAGGTATCTCTGGGCCCACTCAGTAATGCATCATCATAATTAGCTCAATGTGACCAAGTGTCTGGTCACGGGATCATGCATTACGGTACGAGTAAAGTGACTTGCCGGTAATGAGACTAAACGAGGTATTGGGATACCGACGATCGAATCTTGGGCAAGTAACGTACCGATTGACAAAGGGAATTGTATACGGGGTTGCTTGAATCCTCGACATCGTGGTTCATCCGATGAGATCATCAAGGAGTATGTGGGAGTCAACATGGGTATCCAGATCCCGCTGTTGGTTATTGACCGGAGAGGCGTCTCGGTCATGTCGCATGTCTCCGAACCCGTAGGGTCTACACACTTAAGGTTCGGTGGCGCTAGGGTTGTAGAGATATGAGTATGCAAGAACCCGAAAGTTGTTCTGAGTCCGGATGAGAGCCCGACATCACGAGGAGTTCGGAATGGTCCGGAGGTAAAGAATTATATATAGGAAGTCAGGTTTGCCATCGGGAAAGTTTCGGGGTCACGGTATTGTACCGGACAACCGGAAGGGTCCCGGGTCCACCGGTGGGGCCACCTATCCCGGAGGGCCCCATGGGCTGAAGTGGGGGGAACCAGCCTGGTGGGCTGGTGCACCCCTTGGGCCCCCCTGCGCCTAGGGTGGGGAAACCCTAGGGGTGGGGGCGCCTCCACCTGGCTTGGGGGGGGGGGGGAAGCCACCCCCTGGTCGCCGCCCCCTTGGAGATCCCATCTCCAGGGCTGGCACCCCCCTAGGGGGCCTATATAAAGGGGGGGGAGGGAGGGCAGCCGGACCCATGCTCTAGGCGCCTCCCTCTCCCTCTCACAGACGCTTGGCGAAGCCCTGCCGAGATCGCTGCTGCACCCACCACCACGCCGTTGTGCTGCTGGATCTTCATCAACCTCTCCTTCCCCCTTGCTGGATCAAGAAGGAGGAGACGTCTTCCCAACCGTACGTGTGTTGAACGCGGAGGTGCTGTCCGTTCAGCACTAGGATCATCGGTGATTTGGATCACGACGAGTACGACTCCCTCAACCCCGTTCTCTTGAACGCTTCCGCTCGCGATCTACAAGGGTATGTAGATGCACTCCTCTCTCTCGTTGCTAGATGAACTCATAGATTGATCTTGGTGAAGCGTAGAATTTTTTTATTTTCTGCAACGTTCCCCAACAGGATGGCCATCCAACAGTCACTGCTTGTGCGTCAACCTTTTTTTTAGGAAAGCCTCAAATCTGTGGAAAACAACATACATCCCACCTGCCATTATTTCTAATAATTTATAGCCCATTTGCAAGGTTTTTTTGGAGCCCATATTCTTTTTGTTAGCATTACAGCCCATACAGTGGCCACGGTTAAAAAAATTATACGAAATTTTGCATATTCCGGTGCGGTCCGAACTGTTTTTAATCCCGAAATTTCGACTCACATTCAAAATGATTTTAAAAATAAATGTATACCAATATAAAATCCAACAAATTCTCCAAGCATAGAAATTAATGTTATTTAAAATCTCGGAATGAAAAAAAAGATATTTGAAACTAATTGCCGGTTTGATGTGTTTTAAAAATGTACATCTCATTTCTCATTACTGATGGGCCATTTTCTCAGCCAGCCGAATGAAAGCTCTCCTCATCTTGAAAGATTTGCAGCCCAACAGGCCTGACAAAGCGACTTACGTGGCAAATAACAAAAAAACTGGGTTGTGGCTGTGGACCCAGCTATCAGCCTCTCCACGTACAGTACTCTTCCGATGGAAGTCGTTCCTTGACCACGTTGACCACGCCGCACGGAGAGCACCATGGTGGTGGACGACGGCGAGTCCTAGGAAGGGGGCGACGCGGAGTCGGGGAAGACGCGGCAGTGGATGCCCGCGCGGAGAGGAGTACAAGGGTTCACTGGTTTGGCTGCGGTGTGAGGCTGCCGTCGCCGCAGGGCCTGGCCAGCGGTGGGAATAGTAGGGGGCGGTGAGGCCTCCGCGGTAGCACAGCCGGGCACGGGAGGCAGGAGCATGAGGCACGACCGGCGCTGGTTTGGGCGGCTGGAGCAAGAAGACCAGAAGTTGAAGAAGCACTACGACCGTTGGATGGACATCGTACGGTCACTGGAGCTAGAATCGTTCATATTGACTAAGTTGACAAAGCCCTTCGTCCCCGTCAACTTAGTAGTCCCACAAGTCAGCCTCCCACCAAGGTGGGTCCCAGCTAGCAGGGTGAGTATTCATTTTTTTGTGCGTAATAAGGAGGCACTTCCGGTGGGTCCGAGCTAACAGCGGGGGGAACATTTTTTTCGTGAAGTACGGTGGCCCGTCAGGTTGGTCCCAGCAGTCAGGGGGAAAATGTTTTCTTCGCAAAATATGGTGGCCCGTCCAGTGGGTCCCTGCTGTCAGTTGGAGGAATCATTATTTTTCGCGTAATAAGGAGGCACTTACTTGCTGCAGCCGTGGACCCAGCTGAGACTCTCCACGTACAATATACTTTTGATGGAAGTCATTCCTTGACCACGTTGACCTCGCCGCGTTCCGTTGCGTGCATGCGTCCATGGGCGTGGTGCGTCCCCACTGTGAGCCTCTCACGTACAGTCATCTTCCGATGACTCTCGGTTGTTGACCACGTTGACCACACCGTGCCGAGCGCACCCAGATCGGAACGACCGGAGATGGGGAAGACGGGCGGTGGAGTCGAGATGGAGAGGAGGGAAACTTCATCTGGTTGGTCTTGCGGCAGCACAGCCGCGGTGCACGGGAGACAGGAGCAAGAACAGAGGTTGAAGAAGGAGCACAGCTGTTGGATTAACATCCAATGGTCCAGCTGCTAGAATCATTTGTTGATTAAGTTGACAAAGCCATGCGTACACGTCCGCTTAGCAGGCTCACAAGTTAGTCACCAAATCTGACGGGTCCCAGCTGTCAACGGGATGAATAATTTTTTTCGCAAAACAAGGAGGCACTTCCTTCCGTGTGAAGATACAACAGGTGGGTCCCAGCTGTCAGGTGGAGGAAACATTTTTTTCAGCTTAATAAGGAGGAACTTTCCTTGCGTGCGACCATGGACCTCGTGGGTCCCAGCCGTCAGGCTCTCCACGTACAATCCTCTTCCGATGACTCTCGTTTGTTGACCATGCCGCACCGAACACGGCGAGGCGCTGGACGACGGCGAGGCCCCGGATGGGAACGACTCGAAGATGGGAAAACGCGGCAGTGGAGTCGCAGATTGAGAGGAGGAGAAGGGTTATAACTGGTTCTGTTGCGGCGTGGGGCTGTAGTCTGTGGAGAATAACAGGAGGTGTCGAGGGGTGGAGGGATAGCCTGGCCGGCGGTGGGGTAGCGCTTCACAGTGATGCGTGCTAAGTAGAGCCGCTAGCCGCCGGAGGCCGGACCAGGCGGTCCCGGCGACGCTGGAGGAAGAAGACGAGAGATTGAAGGTGCATGCCGGCCGTTGGATATAAATCCAATGGCTGTGGATGACACAATCATTTGTTGACCAAGTTGACAACGCCCTGCGTAGGCTTCGACCTATTGGCCCACATGTTAGCCTGCAAAAATGTGGCATATATTTAACCCATGTTTTCTAGAATGTACAGTCCATTTGCTGGGCTGGGTGAACAAATAATTTCGCGTCAATCAGGCCCATTTATATTTTCTAAGAAATCCCAGCCCATTTGCACTTCCTTGAAATACACGTATTAGGTGGGCTCGTTATATATATATATATAATGTTATGTTAGAAGGGGCAATTAATATCAAAGAATAAACCGGAGAGGCACATTTTTTGTATATATAATTAAGAAATTAGCGAGTTATTGCTCAAAATAAAAATGAGCGTGTTATTATTAAATTGGACCTTAAAATCTTCGCAAGCTTTTGTACGCAATCACCAAGATTTTCCTTGCCTGTGAGTCAAAAACAACCAGGATTTTCCGTTAAACATTTACTTTTATAAGTTAATAACACGTGGGATGTTTTTCTAGTGTATATATAAGTCTCTATAAAATATATGATAATAGTAATAATATAAATATATATAATGTGGTTAGAAGGGAAAACATAAATTGGACACGGCATTACTTTTATAAGAGACCTGCGTTTTATACCCGACAGTAGGCATACTAACAAGTTCACACACAAATACAACAGAAAAGGTAAACATTCATATCAAACTCAGGTTCACAGGACACGTTCATATTCATAGCCAACATTCACTATCAACAACTCAAAAGATTCATATATACACAAGCTCAGCATATCTATGCATCCAAATGATTGATAGATCACACGACAATATTCATACATAATTCACAAAAATATTCAGATATACACATGTTCAGTATGTTTATGCATCCAAATGATTGAGATCACAACCAATATGATCCATGGACGAACTTTAATTACCTAGGGTACAGACTGGTAAATGGTGTTCAATCGGAGGTACTTCTTGCTAAAATTAGTTCTTATGCGAGTAAACTTTCGAGTACATAAGAGGCAGCATGACAATCTGAACTTTGCTTGTAGGTTTATCCTCAAATAGTGGCCTCGTGCGAGGGAGGTTTGAGCAACTTGGCCACTACTTTCATCCAACTAGTTTATCGGCTCATCTTGGTCCCAGATCTCGCCAAAATTCTACATTGCAGAGAAAGGAGGCGGTTGAGAAAATGAACCACCCAAATTTTTGTGCAGTTCAACTGAAATGGAGCATCCTTGGCGTGCAGGTGATTAAGTGCCGATGAATATACGCGTCAACCAACTTGTCTGGAATCTTTAGACTCCATGCCATATAGTTCGCTACCATATGTGCCGATAACCAAAAGGCACAAGTTGGGACCAAAGACTGGACTACGTTTTTCCGGGCTATGCACCAAGCAATATTTTTGGCGTTCACTCTCCTAATACTTGGAGTTTGACAATTGGTTGACGCCAATTGATACTCGAATGAATATAGGCACTTCTTGTCAACATCGATGCTTGTCTCGAGTGAACTTTGGAGTACATAGCAGCAGCATAAGTACCTGTCCATCGATCATTTTGTGCAGTTCTCTGAAATCACCGATGTAATGATTTGCCCGCTAGTTCAGGCTCCAAATTACTCCTTTATGAAATCGGCAAACAAGAGCACAATACCAAATTACCAATACATATGACATGCACAATAATCAAGATAAAGACCAGTACCAACCTGTGTGAGGTAGCATATCAATTACTATTTCCTTTGACCGAAGCCGAGATAAGCCAAGCGATCGACAAAGAAAGGAAGAAAGCAAGCGGAGATTAGCGATCGACGGGAAAGGACGGAAGCTGTCAAGGCAATGAAGCACCCAAAGTTTTGTGCAGTTCCACCAAAATCGAGCATCCTTGTTGGCACATATATTGAGTGAGATTACTGTAATAGTGGGACTAGTTGATGAAACATACACTAACAAATAGAAGCACCCTCATTATCTTAATGGATAAAGTTAGCAACATAGTAGTCTTGCTTAAAGAGAGGTATTAGTTTATTTAATCGGTGCCAATTAGCTCAACTCAACACTCAAAGCATTGCCATTTATCATAGGTTGCAAAACTTAAAAGTGCAAAGATAAAGGAGTTTCTCATGACAAAGAGTACGATACAAATAGAGATGACAGAAACTAATATGGATGAAGGCCTTAGGCCCATACCAACCTGAGAAAAAAGCTTATTCATGTAGTCCCATAAGAGATGATAAAGCACTCATTGGAATCACACAATAGTATATATTTTGTGCACTTCAAATGTATGGTTGAAATCACTCTTGTTTACCAGTGCTGAGATTATATCGAAAGATTATCAAGAAGAACTTCTAGCAGAGTTAAAGCACTGGCTGGGATACAGTTCATTGTATTGTCTTGTGTAGTTCCACTAAAATGTATGATTGGCACAACATGATCCTTGTTTGCACAAGTAGGAACAAGGTGAAACCTTCATTAGCTTAGTGAGAAAGGATAGGAAGACATTAGCATATTACTCAAACAGTAGCATCAAATTCATGATGGACAATACACAAAACATTGCCTCATTGAACCAATGGCAATAAATTGACATGCAAAACAATAGCACTATTATGTCATGACACTAATAATATTCCCTCCCTGCTCCACCACATGATTCACCTCCATAGACAAACATTCACACGCACATGATTCAGCATAGGGTCCTACTAAAGATTTGTTTAACTCCAACAGAAAATTAGGCAAGAATAAATTAGTGGTACTTAAGTACTCCTAATTAATTAAGTGAGACAGCAGAAGTGGAAGGGCTCCCTGGAGGATCGTCTCACATGTAAGGTAGTCGTTGCCGGAGCCCTTGAATAGCCTCGACTGAGGCCTCTGGCTTCAGCAAGATCGCCTTGGCACTGTTTATTCTTATTCTTCTTCCTCTCCATGCTCTGTTTCTCTTTCTCCTCACCAGTTGGTGAAACCAAGTACATGATTGACCTTGTAATTCAGAATTGGTTTTGTCAGTGAGGGAGTACAAGTGTACTAGTAAAAAACAACATTATTTTCTCATGGCAGTCGGAAAATAGAGATGAACACATGCATTAAATATCATTATTACCTAAAGGAAGGTTATGGCGCCAATATGGATGATGAGGATTGGAACACAAATCTGCCTTTGTGCAGTTCCACCAAAATGATCCAACTGTTCCATTCTGACATTCCAGTTAAATGGCACAAAAGTCACTTCTTTTAAGAAGAGTTTTGTGCAGTGCACCAAAAGGTCACAACAGAACTGGTGAATTGATATCCCTATTTGCACAAAAAGGCACAGAGGAAACAGTCAGAGTCTCAAACAATTACAGGCAAAAACATTTGGCTAAACTTGTCAGAGTCTCAAACAATTACAGGCAAAAACAGTGGCATGGCTTCATTTTTACCAGGGACATTATATTAAGAACAACTAAGGCTGCGTTCGGTTCACGTGTTTGGTGCAGGATTTTCAGAGGAACACAATTCCTACGGTATTCTTTCCCTTCCAACCGCTCGAACACGGGAAAGGTGAATAGTGTTTCATAGGAAAGTTGGTCCGTAGTACTTGATTCCATCGGATTAGAAACATCCACGCGCTGCTCATTTTTTGGGCGGAAGCCCGAGGCAAAGGCTTCGCTGCCATGCGTTAGACAGGTTGTGTGCTGTGTTTGCCGAATAAAAAATCAACCTATGTGTGGTACGTGAGGTGAGGACAAGGTAGTCACTGTGCAGCTGAATAAACAAATAGCATCTCATACTGCCAAGCATGCTACTCTAAAAAACAAATCTGTACATTTCAGTAGTCCATCCGAACACATTCTCTTGAGAGTTTCCTCCGTTCGCTGTTCCATAGTTTTATACCTACATTCCTTTCCTATTCCGGTCCTCTTTTCTGCCCTTTATTCCGAATCGAGCCTAAATATTTGGTATAATGGCATGGGACAAGGTGGGTGCACCAGCATACAACACCATGTACGTAAACAGGGGCATAAAGTGGTGATTCATAGTTTGTTGCCCCGAGAAACAAACATCCAAGAAACATATCTGGGTTGGTCCCATTTTGTTCACTCTAGCCACCTACTCCTATGTGTGGATAGCAAATCTAGTCCTGGTCATACCACTTTGTGTACAGCGTTACCCCTATATTTCCTTTTTCACCAAGAGACCGTTGGATGACCAGTCTGTACTACTTTCATCCCCTTTCCTTCCTGTTTGTACCAAGCCCGATGTACATACTAAATTCCCCCACCCCCACTTTATTTCAATGACAAGTATTTTTGGATGGAGGGAGTACAAGATTCGACTCCATGAAGTAGCTTTACCTCTAACAATAGAAGAAAAAAAATAGGTGACGTTGGACCATCCGATCGAGAGGGGTTGACAGGTATAAAATGATGCACATGCTGCGACGTAGCGAGCTGGGGAAGTAGAGCTAAGGCGGTTTCGAACGAAGATATACCTGAAGGTTGTCGGGGTGTGGATAGGTGGGTGGCGGGAGGCCGGATCCGCCCACAGGCAACGACGAAGGGATCGGAGGACCTCCCGCGCCGGCGCTCGGCCAGAGATAACGATGCGGCCGGCAGTGGGTCTCCTCCCTCGCTGTCGACGATGGCCTAAACGCTGCCCCTCTTCCCCTTCACCGGCGGAAGGGGATACGTCCGGATCTGTAACCAGCGGTGAGGATAGAAAGCCAGTGTTTTTTGAAGGGAGAAAGACAGTGTTACTACCCCTATCTTGTTTAGATCTAGAGAGGATGAGAGTGTGTGAATAGAGCAGCCCTAGCAAGCAAGCGCGGAGGCTCCGGCCTATATATAAGTAGTGGGGTAGTTTTCCTTTTTCACTCCATCAAAACAATCGTTTAAAATTGTGTACTACTACATGCCAGGTCGCGGTTTTTTTAGTTGTTGATTGTTTTTTGAGATAGCTACCCGCTTGTTCCAAGTGGTGTTATGGTGTGCCAGGTCACACTTTGTATCGTTCAAGTCTGGTACTACAAGTCCCTCCATTAAATGAACAACCACCCCCTCGTAAAAATTGTGAACAAGCCCACGGCTAAAATTAGCGGAAACGTGGGTTGCCCCAACATGCATTATTATTTATATTTTCTACTCCCTCCATTCCTAAATATAAGTCTTTTTTATTAGCCACACCTAAGACAAGAATTTTTTTTTATTAGCAGTTAACCCCACATGTCATAGACACAAAAATTATGGCAAGATTCCCTTAGGCAAGCCAAAGTGTGTCTAACAATTTGAGCAACTTAGGTTATGCAAGTGTGGCAAGTGTGGGAAAAATAATGTGGCAACATAAGACAAACATAGTCACAATCCAAACAGTCCCGTAATTTTTTGTGACATGCATGAAAATTTGGTTAGTTAAATTTATAGTCAAAATTTGGCAAGGTGCATCAAATCAACACATGCAAGTATCAGAACGAAAGTCACGGCATGCATGCATGCGTTGTACTCCCTCCGTTTCCAAATATAAGTCTTTTTAGATATTGCAACAAGTGACTACATACGAAGCAAAATATGTCTACTCCTACATACCAAGTAGCCCATTTGAAATGTGTAAAAAGACTTTTATTGAGTGCAGTGCTTTGATGTGTCGCGTCAACTCGTACAAGACCGAGAAATTTGATTACTACGATGCCCTCTCCCTCGCGGACAAGCTCGGTGTTTAGCTTGCACTCTGCCTTTGGCTGCATGACAGGTGGGCCAACCACCTGTTGGGCCCACATCATAGACGCAAAGGCAGGAGCAGTAAGTAGAAGCTTTCGCTACACGCTATCTCTCCCGCACGAGGTGCACGGACATGCAGCAGTGGATTTGATAATGTAGAAGTAGGAGTAACATCATTGTTCTTCTTCTCAAAGAGGCGAAGAGCCAAGCGCAAACCGAACGTGGCAGTTGCGAACGCTCGCGTGGTGCGGTTCCTTGGAGTACTAACCAGGCTCTTGCATGAGACAAAATTGCTATTGTTTAATAATTAAACTCCATTATCCATTGGTTGATACTCATTCTGCATAGGTCCACGCGCTTAGCACCGTTTCCTCCTGGGGTCACCAATGTTTATTTGCTAATTAATAGCATTCCATGCAATGAACTAGCCATTGCAAGTCATTAAAAGCATGCACACCTCTCATCTCTTATTGGTTGATCCGTATGTCAAGAAACAAGAAATAAGGTAGAAATTAATGCACCGTGCCTAAGTATTTTGGGACTATTTGGTTTTCGTAAGATGACTTACACACCTAGACGGAGGGAGTAGTATAGACCTGTAAACCGGAAAGGAGTATTTGCCTTTCTAGAGATTTCAACAAATGACTAGACTATACCGTGTGCAGTACCCCCTCCCTTCCGGTTTATAGGGCTCAAATCTCAAATCTCATGAACCAAGGCATTTTGCGATTGGAGGAATGTATTGTATCTCGTACTTTACAAAACTACCCTAATTAAACTCATGCATTAATTACATAGTTCTCTCGTTTTCCTCTCCGCCTTGGTCGCGGTGCACAATATTGAGCACTCCTATATGACTAGCCGCTCTATCTACATGCGGGACATTTCAAAGCATCCGGGCCCGCGTGCCATCCACCAAATCACAGCGAGGTGCTACTGTCGAGACTCACCTGTCACCCCGGTGTGGCCGTCATGACCCGTCATATCACAAAACCCACACCTTTACCAGCAGTGGTAAGGTGGCCTCCAAGTTGGACTGGACGAAGCAACCATCATTTCATTGGAACGCTCGTTCATGCCCTTTCTTCCCTTTCTTGAAGAAAACCTCACCCGTGCTACTCACTTCGCCATTTTTCTTCTCTACCGACGAAGGAAAGGTGGGCGAATCAGTTATGCTGCTATATTTTCATTCCAATAATCTTCTTTTTGCGAAGCACCGACCGATACTCACATCCTATTCTTTTTCCCGTTTTCTTTGCGATTGTGGTTTCCTTTCGATTGCTTTTTGTTTGTCAGTTCATTGATGGATCCTGGAGCACTAGGCAAAGGGTTGTCGGCGGACAACCCACTGGAGACAGCGATCTCCAGGAAGCGAGCACCAACCAACGAGTTGACCATGTTGGTGGGCCAACCCATGGAGACGAAGAACTCCAAGAAACAAGCACTGGCCAAAGAGTTGAGGATGTTGGCGGACGAACTCCTCAAAGAAAGTTGGAAGAACAGCAAGGGCCCCACCGTGCCTACCCCAGGAACTCTGATTGCCACCTATGTGAGGCTCAAGACCGAGTTTGAGGAGATAGTCGCCGTTGAGAAGCAGTATTCCCCTGGCAAGGTGATGGCCCCATCGAGGACGAGGAGATGGCCCCGGAGGGATGAGATCCCCGTGAGCTGCACAAGGTAAAAAATAATGGCTTATTACCATAGTTGTGGTTTTTGATTATTTGCAATGTGCTTGCTAATATGTTAGGGTTGTGCAGGTGCCGGTGGTTGTCCTTGATGATTTCGATGTCATGGCCCGTCCTGTTGACATCGCCCCGGAGATCGATTCCGATGCCGATGTCCATCCTGTGGACATCGCCCCAGAGATCGATTACGATGTCGCGGTCAGTCCTGTGGACATCGTCCCAGAAATCAATTCCCATGCCGATGTCCATGTTGTGGTCATTGCCCGAGAGATCGATGACAAGAAATAGTTGGTCTTGCTAATCCTTCAGGGTAGTTTGCATTGACCTGTGTTTAATTACCAGGACGATGCGTGTTATCAAACCATCTTAGGGCTAGTGCACTGTCTTGTGTGGGCGGATCTTGCTACTTTTGTTTGATAGTGAATCATGCGATGAATCATGCGAACCCTCTCCGAGTTATGGAAACAGATGTATCCTCGCCAGCTTTTGATGTAATATATGGCATGCTTAGATGTAATTTTGAACGGTTTATCATATCAACAGGGCTTGTTTGATGATTCTTGGTGTTAGTAGGCTAGCTACTGTGCGAGCTATAGTACTTGCAAAACACTCACCGAAGAGAAACGTTGGGGCTGATGAGCTCGTGGTACGCTTATACTTATCCCTCGTCGATCGACGAATAGCCCTAGCTCCTAAAATTGTAGGCTTAGCGTTCGATCAGACAATAGTCGACATACATTCAGGCCTCATTTGGTTCATAGGGTAGGAAAATCGTAGCAAAAGTACATAGAACGTGCAACACAAAATCATAGCAGTGCAGAGACGTACTCCCTCCGTTCCAAAATAGATGACCTAGGCGGGCTAGTTTGGCCTAGTGGGTTTCAGTGATATGACGTGGTACAGTGCCGTCCAGTCTTCGCTTGTGGTAGCAGTATTGCAGGTACAGTAAGTTTTCTTGAAGAAGCGGAATTCAACAAAGTCATGATGGTTCCTTCGTCCGAACAACTTACAGTGGGAAAGGTTGGCCTGCGATACGACCGGGCTAGACCAGGATAATTTTGTGCATGGCAGGTGGACCAGGATGGTCGACGTCCCACATGTCGGTGAATGAAAGTATTCTTTCCGATATAGAGGACGAGCAACGAGTATTCATTGTTTATTTTTGATGAAAGCTATTGTCTCCATCATACTCCTTGACTTTGTCAATGCCTCTCTCTCTCCACATAAGCGGGACTACTTGCTATGCATGCAGCAGTAACTGGCGTCTTGAGGGGCCAGGGCGGTGAGAGCGGGCTCCGGAAGCGGTCCGGACTCCAGCATGGCCCACCTCACATTATCACCGTATATTTCTTAGAGTCCGTGTGCTGCGGGCGGGCGATCTCTTCTCCCTCCCCCGTTTCTCTCTTCTCAGCCGAAGCCCGCCGAGCGATTAGATTTCGGCTATCGACAGTTTATTCAGTTACGGTCCCACATGTCAGTGAAACTGCAAGACAACGCGTGTCCCCTCTGGTGAGCGGCGTGCGAGTCGGACTGTCGGGGTTGCGACGCGTACGAGTTGTAAGTGTGCCGCCTTTTCCTTTAGAACTTGCGAAGCGTAACATTTTCGCGTGATCGATCGATAGAAATCCAGAACAAAATGACGAGGGCGGTGCTTTCCCGCTCGTTAGGCGGGCTAGTTCGAGTGATATGACGTGCTACAGTGCCGTCCACTTGCTCCATTTTTATGTAAGCAAGAGTTCACACTCTTACGAGGGAGGAGTGCGAAACACCGCGGATCTGATTTTGATCGATGGATAACTTTTCACTGCCAAATAATGGAGGATTGTTAGCGATTATAGCATGATAGTTAGGGCATCTCCAGCGCTGGCCCACAAAATTTACACCGGCATCTGTCCGAGGACACTGATGGATGCCATCCGATGCTGCCCGCATACCTTTCGACAACTATATGAACTAACCGGATGAAATTCGTGCAAACAAAGCAAATTTCAAATTAACCGGAAGAAATTAACCGGATGAAATTCATTACATCTCGAAAACTTTTCCTACAAACTGGACGAAATTCACTACATATTTCGCACAAACCGTACTAAACCTACTGTAAACCTAATCTAAACGATCGCCGGCGCCCGACCACCATGTTCGGCCATGAACCCGAGAAAGCCGGCCATTGCCTTTGCCTCCTCCTCATCCGCATCGATAACCTCCTCCTCCGGCCGGAGCACAAGGTTCTGAAGATTTCCGCCTCCACGTCGCCGTCAAGCAGCTAATCGGCCGCTGATGTTTACCCCACCAAGCTTGGCGTCGACTGAGTGGAATAGCGGTGGCCTTCCCGGGACCAGAGTGGCAGCGACCTATCATGTACTACTCTTCCTCGCTGCCGGCTGCGCCCGCGCACGCGCGCCGGCCTCATGGTCGTGGCGGCGGAGGGCGGCCGGGGGGTGCCGGCGATCTCCTTCGTTTGCTCCTGCGACAGTACATCGAAGAGAGATTTGGAGCACGCCCGGAGCGGAGCCGTCGATGTCCTCGCTCGCTCCTGCGACGAAGACGCCCAAGAGAGCTTGAGCGCCAGAGGCCATGGTTGAAGTGGTGCCGATGTAAGGAAGGGACCGGAGGAGAATAAGTGTGGGTCTTTGGCTATGGCTGGGAGCTGGGGCTCAAGTTAATATAGCGGGCGAATGGCAATGAGCCGCGCCAGACGGATGGACAACTGGCGCCGGAGTAGGTTCGTCAGGCGTGAATGGGGACGCTGCTTCAGTGACTTAACTATAGATGCATTTGGGTTACTGGCATGTGGGCAGAACGGGCGTCTGGCCGGCATGTCAGTGACACACCAATTGCACCTGCAGTTAAGTCCGGTGAATGTGGCATTGACATTCGGGAGAGACGGTGACCGTTTCAGGCGGGAAGCGCGCGCTAGCGATGGAAGGGGTTTCGGTGTGCAGTGGCACTAAGGTCGTTGCTCACGATAGTACATACTCTGTACCATACTACCATAGTACCCACTCTAGCTTAGGCTGTTTTATAGACTGTCGTTGTGATGGACGATATACATGAGCAAGGCGGTCCGAGTATGACCGTTGGTGTTGAGCCAGGTGAATACATGCTCGGCGTTCGCGTAGGCCTCCATCAAACGTCTAAACAGTAATGTCAGGCAACGCCGGGGCGCACACATGATGGGTTCGCTGTTTGCGTTGCGCCATGAGCAGGACTTCGATTTAGAGGGCGACGTGCACGCATTAGCATGCTTTGACAGCGTGAACGTGAGTGTCTGACGCGAAATATTTCATTTTCATTTGGCTGACGAGGGTGCGTTGCAGCGATGAGTCCGTGGTTTGATTCCCCACATACGCATAATTTTGGTTTTTACAGTATTTCGTTCTCCATTCACAGGTAGGCCCGCATAGATAGATAAAGAACACGAGCTGATGAGGTGCATGCGGACTGTTTGACTGGTCAACCATATAAATACGGAGCTATACGCTGAGCCAGTGACCGTATAATCACCATATCTCGTATAAAATGATCAACGTGAGCTATCAAGACAAGTTCGATGACCGCCAATGCATTTTACTCGGTAATAAATGACCAGGATTGAAGGGGAATCCTAATTTGCTTCGTCTTCTGTCCTTGAGCTCTTGACAAACCAATGCACTATACGGTTGTCCGCCACTCCACCCCGTAGCTCTCACCAAGCGTCGTTCATGCCACCGCGCCGCACACTAACCGGTAAGGCAGCGATGGCATCCATCCTTGAGTTCCTTGCCGCCACTTAACGCACACAAAATGGTAGGGAAGCGATGGCATCCCGCCGTGCCGAGTTCATCACCGCTCGCGACCTCACAACTATGTGGGAGGAATTTGAAGATGCCAGGGCGAATGGGTGGTAGAGCAAGAGCGGCCAAAGCCGCATGAGAGGGAGCGGAAAAGTCGAAAGCACTCAAGAAAAGAGAGGCCCGCCGCCGCAAGAAAGAAAAGGACGCCGCAGCTGCTGCTGCGAGAGGTCGGCGGAGATCCAAGCACAAGGGTGTCGCCGACAAAGCCGGAAGGAGAACGACGGCGTCTGCCAGCATGTGAGAAGTAGTAGTACTAGTAGTTAGTGTGTGTGTGCGTGTTCGAGTACGAGCATGTACCAAGACTACTAGTTACTACTATAGTTTTAGAGCAAATTACCAGTACATTAGCCTAGACTAAATGGAAACATTCCTATCCTATGCATCAAATGGCATCTCTTTCTCTATAGGAATTGAGATGCATGTCATCTCACTTCCTATGATTTTCATATTCCTATCCTATGAACGAAAAGGAGGCCTCTGTTGGAGTAAATCATGTAGCTAGCAATCTCTTTGGTACAGTAGTTTTCTTTAAGAAGCAGAATTTAACGAAGTCATGATGGTTCCTTCGTCCGAGCAACTTCAAAGTGGGAAGTGGGCCTGTGATTTGACGGCTCATTAGTCATTGTTACTGCGGCGCGACGACCTAGGTGACTCTCCCTTGGAGTTCTACGTGCATGGCAAGTGGACCAGGATGGTCGACGTCCCACATGTTGGCGAACGGAAGTATTCTTTCCGATATCAAGGAGCAAGGAAACCGCGTGGTATAGTATCACTGCTGATTGGTTCGCAAAAAAATAGTATCACTGCCGATTTATAATTATTTTTTATTTCGATGAACGCTATGCTTTCAACTCTTCTGACGAAGGGTGCCAAACACGCACGTGCTGGATGTACCACACGTCGTGAAAGGAGGGACATGAACGGCGTGGTAGAGCCCAGCATAAAAAACAGCGTGTAGGCGTCTCCACTTCTTCCACTTCTGGGTCGGAGACCACACGTAGTAGTACTTAGTGGTATGAACGATACAAAGTGCGACCTGGAGAGAAAGACACGTCTAGTTGGAAGGTCTCGGGGCATACACGTAAATGTAACATCCCAAATTTTCAATTTGGAATGTTATACATTAAGTCATCATGCATATCATATTTTCTTGCATTTTGTTGATCCTAGAAATTCACGCAACACAAGGACCCTCGGAGAGAGTTGTAGATTTCGAAATTTTTGTATTTGAGTTCTCTCAAAACTATGAAAAGAGGATCATTGGATTTATTTATTTTATCTTCAAATATTTTTCCAATATCAAAAATAAGAGAGGGAATAATATGACTTTCCCAAAATTTAGGAAAAATGAAGATTTAATAAATAAATCAAATTTTGGATTTTTCTCGGAGTTTATTTGCCTTAGGGAAAAATGCGTGTTTTCAAAAATTGCATTTTAGGCCCCAAGTAAAAGTTCATTTTGTTCGACTCATTTTTAGGAGTCGGGGAAAGTTTACTTTATTAATTTTGGAGTTCGTTTAGATTTTTTTTTCTGTATTTTTCTGCGCGCGAAACCGATTTAAAAAAAAGAGAGAGTCGCAGCGCCTTGGGCCAAAGGCCCAAGCCGCCAAGCCAGCCGGCCGGCCAGGAGGCCAAGGCCATCGCTAGCGCGCGCCGCACCAGGGAACCCTGGTTACAAATCCTAGTAGGATTTGGACCCGTTTCGTTATTCCGTTTTTATTCCTAGGATTCCTAATCCTACTCTAATTCTTGTCCCCTATTCCAAGCAAAAACCCTCCCCTCCCCAATATAAATACCTAAGCACCCCCCCTCTAACACATCAAACCAACACCTCTCCTCTCCTCTCCTCCAGAAGCAGCAGCCGCCACCACCCGCCGCCGCCCTACACCGTCGCCGCCAAGTGCCGCCGCCACCACCTAACGCCACCGCCGCCCCTCTCGCTTCGAGGTACTAGCCCAGCGCCACGTCACCTTTTCTTTTCCTCGGTTCGGTTTTTCAGAATCGTTCCGGTTTCCGTTCCGGTTTTTCTAGATCGGTTTTTCGTTTCGGTTTTCTTTCCGAAACCCTAGATCGGTTTTTCTCGCCGGTTTTTCTTTCCGGTTTTGTTTATAAGCGTTCGCGGACCGTTCGTCCTAACGAACGTGATCACCGGTTTGCTTCGGTTAATGAACGTCCGTTCGTTCAACCGTTCGTCGTTTTCTTTCTCATCGGATTTATTCCGCTATTTTTCTGATAGCGATTTCAGATCCGATTTTCTTTCTAGTCTATATTCTCGCTCATTTATCGGAATCAGGTGATTCAAACGCCTGGAGTTTCATCTCGAAACCGCCGTTCCGATTAATCAACTTAAACAAAGTTTTGCTACTGTAAAATTTGACTTAGTTTCAACTTGCTAGAACCGAGTTGTTTTCTTTAAATCGTTTGACTTTCGTTGCTTTATTTGATTCGATTCTTTTTGCAACCAGGGTTCTTAAGTTGAACTTTCTGGTTAGATCTTCTATTCGAGATTTACCTATGCATTAGATGAGTACTTATTGTATGCTTGTTGTTTGTCTGCGATAGATCACCCGGAGTGCGCCGCTTGTTACTTCGAGTCTCTAGGTTTCGTGGATCGTCAGCAAGGCAAGTAACACTTGATCATACCTTTACTACCACCCAGTTTTTATGCATTAGATCAATCCTCAAACACTTGCATGATTAGGATCTAAATAAATTGTGGGATGGGAAGTAGATTGAGGTAGTACCTATTACCTGTTTTACTTATGAAACCTTGGGAGTTACTTCTACGTTTGCTCATTATGCTCTGCTATGCTAGTAGACGTGGATTGGGTGAGTGTATTCCATGACAGATGTGAGATTGTTAAATTAATGGTTTATTTAAGGTGGCAACTTAAACACACATCTGGGTGGATTGAGGCACCTGGTTTCTATCAGGACTTGCCTGTTTTTTTCGGACCGCCACCCAGGCTCAAAGGGATCATAAGATCATTCATGCTAGTAACTTCCGTGTGCAGCCACAAGCCATTATGGGCTCTGGCATAGTTGATTAAGTCGTGTGAACTCTTACAGTGGTAGACTAGCTGATGTAGGGGTTGTAGGTGGTGCGGTCTACCCATCGTAAGGTGCAAATGCTTCCGAAAGACTATGTCTCGGTCATCCGTCTCTCAAACACCATGTAGTGTGAGAAACCAAACGGAGGCGATCGAGTCTTGTGGGGAAAAGTGCGCAAACCTCTGCAGAGTGTATAAACTAATCATGATTAGCCGTGTCCCCGGTTATGGACATCTTGAGTATCTAGTACTTGAATATCATGTGAATCTCAACATGTTACTCTAATTAATATTGTTGGGTTTTAATGAGTACTTTTAATTGGGATTGAGGATGTGTCAACCATTCTCAATGTTTAACAACCACCATGATAGTTAAACAAATTTATTCCTTTGCGAGAGGGAAAACTGGCTTTATGCAAAACTGTAACCATAGAGCTTTTCCACCAGCCAAATATGCATGTAGTATAGCCAATACTCATTATTTCTCTCTATGTGTTACATTGCTAGCATATTCCATGTGTGACCGTTTTGGCTGCAACTTTCATGTTGCGCACTTTTCGAACGACAGTAAGGTGCTTTAGGTCGTGGTGCTATACTCAATGATGCCGCTGGAGTTGATGGACTCACTTATCTTCCAAGTCTTCCGCTGTTATCGTTATTAGATGGCCTTAAGTCATATTTATTGTAATAAGTCCTCTTTTGGGCAACGATATAATAAGTGTGTGATTGCTACTCTGTTATAAATCCTTCAAGCTTGTGTGGTGTCAAGATTCTTGATCCGTGGATGACACCTGAGCACAGAGACTTGATCCATTCGGGTCGGGTCGCTACAGTAAACAAATATAAAAGTTAATATGTGCCTCCAACTAATATAGTAGTAGTAGAGTACTTAGGCACGTACTCCATAACATCACCGTGCATTGCACATACAACATTTAGTGGTAGTACGTAGTAAGAGACAAATGCCGCCCAAGAGTTCCCTTCTCGACCTACTTTTGGGTGTTTGGTAGAGTGTATGGAGGGTGCATGAGTCCACACTAGTTTAGCACAAATACACTAGAAGCATGCATGAAGAGAGCATGCATGAAGAGGGGTGAGGGAGTCCTGGACTAGGGGGTGTCCGGATAGCCGAACTATCATCACGGCCGGACTCCAAGACTATGAAGATACGAGATTGAAGACTTCATCCCGTGTCCGGATGGGACTTTCCTTGGCGTGGAAGGCAAGCTTGGCGATACGGATATGTAGATCTTCTACCATTGTAACCGACTCTGTGTAACCCTAACCTATCCGGTGTCTATATAAACCGAAGGGTTTTAGTCCGTAGGACGAACAACAATCATACCATAGGCTAGCTTCTAGGGTTTAGCCTCCTTGATCTCGTGGTAGATATACTCTTGTACTACCCATATCATCAATATTAATCAAGCAGGAGTAGGGTATTACCTCCATCGAGAGGGACCGAACCTGGGTAAAAACATCGTGTCCCTTGTCTCCTGTTACCATCCGCCTAGACGCACGCTCGGGACCCCCTACCCGAGATCCGCCGGTTTTGACACCGACATTGGTGCTTTCATTGAGAGTTCCTCGTATCGTCACCGATAGGCCCGATGCCTCCTTCGATCATCAACAACGACGTGGTCCAGGTGAGACTTTTCTCCCGGACAGATCTTCGTATTCGGCGGCTTTGCATCGGGCCAATTCGCAGCCATCCGGAGCAGATCGAAGCTACGCCCGCCATCGTGTCAGATTTGGAAGTTTGAACTATACGGCCGATATCCGCGGAGACTTGATCTTCGACGGATTCGAGCCGCAATAAGCGTGCGCACTATCTCAATGGGCATGATCTAACTCGCAATCGAGCGAGGCCTCGAGGTCGCATCAAAGATCCGCCCGACCCTTAATCCGGAGCTGGATTCCCGATCGAGGACGACTGGTTGGACACCGCCTTAGGGGCTACGATCTCTCGGCGATTGAGCCGAACTCCATCCTGTCGCTGCGAAGACCTCGACTCCGGTGCGGACTCCTCTCCGGACTCAACCTCCGCGCCTCGCCAATCGAATCCGATTGGGTGCGGTCGTTGAGTTCACTGCCAGGACATCTTTCAAAGCACTCGCCTTTGGCGACATCCTGAATTCACTAAAGTCTCTCTTTATCCGAGAGCCCTGGCCGACTACGGACGGGAAGGTTGGGATGCGAGCGATGAAGAGCTTCAACGCCCACCCACCACCCACTTTATAGCCATCGCCGATGATCTAACCGACATGCTCGACTTGACTCAAGACATCGACGGTATGGACGACGATCTTTGGAGCGACCAAGACCCAGCGCCTACAGTCACCGGAAGGCCACCTCGTCATATGACATATACATGGTGGACATCCTAAAAGATGGGAACGGCGATGGAACAACGGAGGATGACCCTCCAAGCAGCGAACCGCCGCCGACATCGGCGGCGCCGCTCTAAATCCCGCCACAACAAAACGGTGATTCCGCACGGAGATAATAAAACCCGGACAGTGCGAAGACAACCCTCCAGCAGGACTCAGCGCGGGAGGAGGAGAAGCAAGTCCGCACGACGGTCGCGGCAGTAAAGAGAGGTCGAGGACGATAATTATCCGCCTCCCTCCGAAGATGAGGCAAGCCTCGACGACGAAGAATTTGTCGTGCCTGAGGATCCCGCTGAACAGAGCGTTTCAAACGCAGGCTTATAGCCACGGCAAGCAGCCTCAAGAAAAGAAGCAACAACTTAGAGCTGACCAAGACCTGCTAGTTGGATGATGGATCAAGTCCTTGCAGCCAAGAGTATGAACTCGAACGCCTCCAAAAGCTACCCCAAACGCAGGTCGTTGCCTCGATCGGAGGAGGAAGCACCCAAGTCACCAACAAGACGACATGGCAGATCGGCCACCCGTGGCGTCACGACAGAAAGCCTCTCGGCCCTCCGCTCAAGCCACACCCCGACGCCAAAAAGTACCAAGGCACGGGAAAACGCGTGCCGGACTTGCAAGATATATTGGAGGATAAGGCAAAACATACAAGATCGATCTACGGATCACGTGGGGTCCCAACGACGTGGGATGATTACCGTCGCGCCGGATACAGACAAACCCGGCGGGCGAACACGATGAGACAAAGCTCATATGAGCTACGCCATGATATAGCCCAATCTGAGGCGCCAAGACACCCACTATGCTTCACGGATGAAGTAATGGATCATCAAATCCCGAGGGCTTCAAACCCGTAAACATCGAATCATACGATGGTACCACAGATCCTGCGGTCCGGATCGAGGACTATCTCCTCCATATCCACATAGCCCGCGGTGATGATCTACATGCCATCAAATACCTCCCACTCAAGCTTAAAGGACCAGCTCGGCATTGGCTCAACAGCTTGCCGCCAGAATCAATTGGTTGTTGGGAGGACACGAAGCCGCATTCCTTGATAACTTCCAGGGCACATATGTGCGACCACCGACGTCGATGACCTTAGCCACATAATTCAGCAGCCGTAAGAATCGGCGGACAATTACGGACACGGTTCCTAACAAAGAAAAATCAAATCATTGACTGTCCGGATGCAGAGGCCCTTGCGGCCTTCAAACATAACATCCGCGACGAGTGGCTTGCCCGGCACCTAGGACAGGAAAAGCCAAAATCCATGGCAGCCCTCACAACACTCATGACCCGCTTTTGTGCGGGAGAGTACATCTGGCTAGCTCGAAGCAACAACTTGGCCAAACACCCTGATAGTTCGGATACCAAGGACATCAATGGCAGGTCGCGTCGCAACAAGAACAAGCGCCGCATTAATGGCGATAATGCTGAAATACGGCCGTCAATGCCGGATTCAGAGGCCCTAAACCCGGTCAGCGGAAGAAGCCATTCAAAAGAAATACCCAGGGCCCGTCCAACTTGGACCGAATACTCGATCGCTTGTGCGGATACATGGCACCCCGAAAACCAGCCAATCACACCAACAGGGATTGTTGGGTGTTCAAGCAAGCAGGCAAGTTAAGTGCCGAACTCAATGACAAGGGGCTGCATAGCGATGATGAGGAAGAGCCCCGGCCGCCGAACAATAGAGGACAGAAGGGTTTTCCCACACAAGTGCGGACGGTGAACACGATATACGCAACCCATATACCCAAAAGGGAGCGGAAGCGTGCACTAAGGGACGTATATGCGATGGAGCCAGTCGTTCCGAAGTTCAACCCATGGTCTTCCTGCCCGATCACCTTCGATCGAAGGGACCACCCCACTAGCATCCGTCGTGGCGGTTTCGCCGCATTGGTTCTTGACCCAATTATTGTCGGATTTCACCTCACCAGAGTCCTGATGGACGGCGGTAGCAGCCTGAACCTGCTTTATCAGGATACAGTGCGCAAAATGGGCATAGACCCCTCAAGAATTAAACCTGCAAAGACGACCTTTAAAGTCGTCATACCGGGTGTAGAGGCCAATTGTACGGGCTCAGTTACACTCGAAGTGGTCTTCGGATCCCGTTTTCTTACTTTCAGGACTCCGTTTTCCAGACGTCCTATCCGGCACTATAATCGCCGAACTCACGATGCAACAGCCAGGGAAGCAGAAAGCCACGTCGAGTGTTCAGGTGGTCGCTATTACGAGCATTATACCTGTTTTACATACCATCCCGCAGCTTACCCCTGGAGGGGGACATGATAGATAGTCCCATCCCTTGCTTATCGCACTATTTGTATCGTTCTGCTTTCATTGCAGTACCTTTTTGAATAAACAATACATAGCTTTTGCCTATCATTGCACTCCTTTCTTTATCTATGTATATGTTCATTTCATGACATGTTGCATCCGTACACTTTGGTACGGCCAATACACCAGGGGCTTAAGTACCCCAAAATTATGGTGTGATAAGTCCGAACACTTTCACAAGTGCGGCACCCCGAACTTATAGCATTATATGAATCGGCTCCGTATCATGTCTTGGGTCAATAGTTGGGTTTGCCCGGCTCCCGTGTTTTGGTACCTTACGTTCTGTTATATCGGCTAAGGTAGCACCGGGTGAACCACAGCGATTGTGCCCCAATTGAGCTGGGTCGAGCACCTCAGTGGAGAAAGCTAAAACTGACCGTCATGATAAGGCGAGAGTCGGTCGCTGTTCGAGAGGTTTTTTCGGGTCCCTAAAGACTTATGCCGCTTAGAGCGAGGAACCGGAATTGTCCGGCCAAGGCGTGGATAGCGCCCCGAACTCGGTCTTCCGAACACTAGGGGCTTCGCCGAAATTTAAAATTATAGAATTCTATGGCTAAGTGAGAGTGTTCAAGCATCATAAGTCCGTTGCCTTGTTAGTTGCTGAGCACCTCCTAGATGGACCCAAGAATGGGAACAAGAGTGCTCAAGTTTATCCCGAACACCCCAAAGACTGTGGCATGGGGGCTGAAGCCAACGACTTGCCATCTCTCAAATTTGATAAACGGCCACAGAAGGTAATATTTTAAATTAACAAGGCGTTGCTTAGCGATATGAACAAGTTTTCAGCGTCAGGATAACAAATGCGAGTCTATTCAAAATTACATCTTTGGAGCACTCATCCGCTATTCGGCGGGCGCCTTCAGAGGCCCTCATAGTACATTTCGGGCGTAATGCTCCTTGCCCTTCGGTGGCCCGTCCGTCACAAGCTTCTCCGCATCCAGCTTGCCCCAGTGCACTTTAGCACGGGCAAGGGCCCGACGGACACCTTCAATGCAGACGGAGCGCTTGATGACTTCAATCCGTGGAGAGGCGTCCACCAGCCGCCGCACTAACCCAAAGTAGCTCCCAGGCATAGCTTCCAATGGCCACAGCCGAACTATGAGGCCCTTCATGGCCTGTTCGGCGACCTTGTGGAGCTCGACCAGCTGCTTCAGCTGGTCGCTTAGGGGCACTGGATGTCCGGCCTCAACATACTGAGACCAGAGCACCTTCTCCGCTGAGCTCCCCTCCTTGGTGCGGTAGAACGCGGCAGCATCCGATACACTACGAGGCAGATCTGCGAACGCTCCTGGAGAGCTCCGAATCCGGGTAAGTAATAAGTAATTCACTTTCACATGCTTGCTCTGCATAAAGAATGCCTTACCCGCCGCGATCTTCTTTATTGCCTCAATCTCCTGGAGGGCTTTTTGGGCCTCGGCCTTAGCAGCTTTGGCACTCTCAAGAGCGAAGCAAGCTCGACTCTCGGGTCTTGAGTCACGCCCAAACTCGTGTTTTTCCACGAGAGCACGGAGCTCTTGCCGCACCTCCGCCAGCTCGCCTCCCCTTCTCTCGCTCGGTGCGTTCACTTGCCGCTTTGTTTTGACCACAGACACCGCCTCCTTGTGGTCGCCACCTCGCTCGTGGCCCTGCAGTACCCATGTTATTCCTGTTATTTTTGCAACCAAACCTTTCTATAAGGTATTTCTTTCATAAGGTATTACTTACCTTCCTTGTCCTCGAGCTGCTTCTTGGCAAGGCCGAGCTCGTTCTCGGACCGCCGAGGCTTTGCTTCAATGCATCGACCTCCATGATCGGTCTGCGGCAGAGGTCAACAACGTAGCCTGCATTCCCATATTGACATACTTATGTTAGACTCCTGCAGATATCTTTTATATCCTTAGTCCGCTTTTCTTTCCGAACACCAACTAAGCATCAGGGCTACTTGTCTGTGCGGTAATATTTTTACATATTCTAAACTTACCTCAAAGCCCGTTAGAAGGCTGGTACAGCTTCGTCAGCCCGCTCTTGGCGGATCGAATCTGTCGGGATCACCGCACTCATAACAAGGCGGTGCTCCTCTTTGATGGAAGCGCTGTTAAGCGCCTCGATGCTATCTGGTGCCTCCGTTGGGCGGAGACACGGTGTCTTACCCTTCTTGCGAAGGACCGCTTGCGGACTCGAACTCATCAAGGTTCCGGCATTGAGTCCGGACGAGGGTCGGGCATAGAGCCCCGGGGTCTCGCCCCCGCGCTCGAGTCCGGGAGGTTGCCTTGCGGCGCCTCCTGTGCCACCTCCTCTTGACCAAGCCCCCCTTGGGGCCCCACCGTGGCGTCGTCCGGGCGTGAGGTGAGGAGGCGGCGGAAGTGAAGTACTCTCCATTTCCGATTTAACTCGGGGACCCGCCGACGAAGCGGCGAACTCGCCTTGGGTGGGCTGCATGATTGTTCGGCATTAGAGAACACTGCAATGATAAAAAGCCATGGGTATCCGGACACTTACGATCTCGCCAGGGCTTGGCCCTTGTTGGCCAATCCTCCTCGCCGTTGTCGACGCAGGTGGAGAAGTCCGGAGGAAGGGTTCTTCCTTCTGACCCTCCGGCCTCCCTAGTTGGGGCGGCCTTCCTTTTCCTCTCCTCACCGGGGAGAGGCTTTTTCTTCCTCCTCGTCCTCGGGAGAAGATTCGCTTCAGAATCTAACAACACCAAAGCGCCGGGAGCTCCTTGAGTTCCGTTGCCTCCTTCTTAACCTTCTTCTCCGCACCACATGAGGTACCGGAGCCAGCAGCCCCGGCCAATCGGGCGTCACTGGGTCTTCGGCAAAGGAGCCGGACAGCTAACCTGTCCGGACGCCTTCAACCGATCTGTTAAAGGTTAGGGAGTTTTAGATCCCACATAGAGTCAAACTATGAAAAAGAGTCCCATAAAGGGTAAAACAACTCACCTCGCTGGCTTAACGCTGCGAGTTGAATCCGCGATCTTGATGGCGGATGTAGAGCCTCGGCGCCCTTGAACAGCACCTTCGAGGCATCTTCGCACGTAGTGTCAAGAGCCTTGTCGAGAGGGTGTGCGGATCGAACTCCCACAATTTGAAGGCCCGTTGTTGGCATGGGAGAATCCGCGGATGAGCATCACACGGATTACGTTGACAAGCCCGAGATTCTTGTCCACCAGGTTTGGACGCATGTTTGAGTCCGGATAGCTCGTCCGAATTCCCCACGTCGTGCCCGCTCTTTCCATGACGAGAGCCGTGTGGGGAAGCCAGTTCTGAATTGGGGCTGCCACCCATTTGGGGTCGCGTGGCTCGGTGATGTAGAACCACCCGATTGCCACCCCTTTATTGTCTCCACAAAGGAGCCTCGAGCCATAGGACTTTGGCCATCTTGCCAACCATGGCGCCCAAGACTCCGCTTGACGGCCGCCCACCACCTTTGGCCTGACATTGAAGATCTTCAGCCATAAGCCGAAGTGCGGCTGGATGCAGAGGAAGGCCTCGCACACGACGATGAACGCCGAGATGTTGAGGATAAAATTCGGGGCCAGGTCGTGGAAGTCCAGGCCGTAGTAGAACATGAGCCCCGGACAAATGGGTGAAGTGGAAAACCTAGTCCATGGAGGAAGTGGGGAGAAACACCACCCTCTCATGGGGCCTGGGGTTGGAATGAGCTGCCCGCGTCGGGCAGCTCAGGCGCGATGTCGCCGGACAAATATCCGCCTCCCGCAGTCTTGTGATGTGCCCCTCCGTGACGGAGGAGGCCATCCACCTGCCTCCCGCCTCGACATGGTTGGAGAAGGTTGAGGTGGGATGTGCGGACTTAGGCGCTGGAGCTCGAAAGTCTTGGAAATGGATGAGCAAAGGAGGAAGAAGGCGTGGGTGAAAAGGTGGATCCTTATCCCTTATATGGACGGACGGGTTATCGTCCCCACCAGCCCGGGTAAAACTCGCTTATCTCCCAAGCGCCGTAATCAATGGCGCGGATGGGTTACCCACGTCCGTATTGATGAGAATCCCGGAATAAGGGGGGCATGATCTATGCTTTGATAAGACGTGCCAAGGAAACCGCCTCGCTAAATGCGCTAAGGTGGAACGGTAAAAAACGATTCATATAAAGGCCTGGCCGTGGTGTGATGTCACGTCGCGGAGTACGTCAGCAGATCTGTGCAAAAATTATTCTCTATACGGTGGTATGTGGAACTTGTTTTGCACAGCCGGACACTATCCTTGTGTTCAAAACCTTCTATGGAGTATTCGGAGGTGGAACCCGCCTTGCAATGCCGAATACAATATGCGCGCCGGACTCGTCGTCATTGAAGCCTGGTTCAGGGGCTACCGAGGAGTCTGGACTAGGGGTGTCCGGATAGCGAACTATCATCACGGCGGACTCCAAGACTATGAAGATACAAGATTGAAGACTTCGTCCGTGTCCGGATGGGACTTTCCTTGGCGTGGAAGGCAAGCTTGGCGATCTGGATATGTAGATCTCCTACCATTGTAACCGACTCTGTAACCCTAACCTATCCGGTGTCTATATAAACCGGAGGGTTTTAGTTCGTAGGACGAACAACAATCATACAATAGGCTAGCTTCTAGGGTTTAGCCTCCTTGATCTCGTGGTAGATCTACTCTTGTACTACCCATATCATCAATATTAATCAAGCAGGAGTAGGGTATTACCTCCATCGAGAGGGCCCGAACCTGGGTAAAAACATCGTATCCCTTGTCTCCTGTTACCATCCGCCTAGACGCACAGTTCGGGACCCCCTACCCGAGATCCGCCGGTTTTGACACCGACAAGGGGTGTTGAGTTGAGCATGCATGAAGAGGGAACAACTACGCTGAGCTGAGAACGCAACCAAACACACCCTGTATGCCACGCATGTTCATACCATTTGTGCCTTTCTACTTCACTTACTGCGCTACATTACTCAGGTTCGTACATCCACTCCTGGGTACATGTCCGCTCGTAGTTCCAGTCCCACGTGTTCTTCATATAGATGGAACGATCGTTGCATAACACGTGCACCTTGATGCTAGATGTCTCGCGTGTTGGCAAAAGGATGAACAAATCTCACGTAAAAAAATAGTGTGGAAGAACAATAGATTCCGGACGAACGAGAAGGAGCAAGGAACCTCGTGGTGGAGCGTCTGCACTCATAATATTTAATATTATTCAGCGATATAAAATTAACCAATCATCTCCACAGTGGACTGGAAGAGTAGAAACATGGCACCCCAGTGTAGTTACATCATACTAGTACATGGCTAACCCACGCTATCATCATATTTCTTGGCTTCCGTGCGACACCTATCTCTAGTAATCCAGCAGCCTGTATCGCTTCTCCCTCCTCGTCTCTATCAAAGTGCGGCGGGCTGGCGTTTCTGCCGTCTATTGAGGTCGGTTAACTATCATATGTTAGCGACATGCCAAGAGCATTCTAAAAAAATTTCTTTCATGTTCCGTTTGCAAAAAGAAAAAATCCTTTCACGTACGAATTTGTCTGTATGCTTTGAGCAACTTGCATGTCCTATACTGATCCTCTTTGATACTCTAACTTAGCTAGAGGTTAGACTAACTCATGACTAACCCTGAACTAACTGTAGCCAAAGAGGTGTTTGGGTGACAGGGTTAGATTGACAATAAATGCACTTCATGGAGAGAGAAAAGTGATTTTTTAGTGGTCCCAATGAGAACTATCTCCAATTAGCACCTCTTGGGTGGGATAGTTTTTTTTGGTGGGTTCTGTGCAACTTGCTCCAATTTAAACCCTCATGCTTGGATACTTTAGGGCTATTTGAGCCCCAACTAGCCCAAACTAACTCTAACCCATGGATCCAAACAGGGCCTATGGCCAGTCTCGACGTGGAGCAGTCGCGTGCACCGGGAAGCGGCGCTCTCTCGGCCGTCGCGCCACTTCAAAGCCGGCGCCAGTGAGAGGTCGCCTCCGCTCTGGCCGGGCATTAATGCGGCATCGACGCTCGAGCGACGCTGACCGTTTCACGCGGAAGCGCGCTAGCAAGGGAGTATAGGTTTTGAACCGTTTCAGGTGTAGTAGTAATGGTAGTTTGTAAAACTACTCAATTATTGCACTCAGTTTCCTAAGAAATTGTGGTAAAAAATGTTACCCCACAGCCTGCTTCCCTTCTCCTTCCTGCTCGTGATTTACGTGGCCATGTTAACGTGGTTGTGTCAAAAAAATGTCACTTCCTGCTCGTGATTTGCGTTATATAATTACAAGCAAGATTCTCGTGCATTGCACGGACCATCAACATGCATTCTTTTACAAAACACCTATTGTGATTGACCCATGCAGGAGTAATCCCATGTGTAAAAACTAATGATATCTCGAGAATTTTATCGGAAAACCGGTATCTCGAGAATGTTATCGAAAAAATGAAAGATGAGAGATAAGGCGAGGAGGAGGGCGTGGTGGTGGTGGTGGTCGGAATGGGCGGAGGCATGGGGATGGATTTGCCGGCCGCAGCGCACCGGCCGCCACCATGCATGCTAGATTGTTCGAGACTTATTCCTTTTTAATTGCTGAGCAATGAGGTTATGGAGATAATGATGTGGAGAGAGGTGCGGTATCTTTTGTAAAATTATCATAGTTTGCTTTCTATCCGCCGATATAGATCATACGGTCTCAGATTACAAGATGGCAGGCACACCACCATCGCCAACTCGCTTTTTATAAGGGCAGATGATAAGTTTGTTGACTACTAAAGTAAAGTGGAATCATTCGATGTTACGCAAGTAAATAAAGGTGATTGTTTATCATAGGGTAAGGTTGGATGAAGGGTGGTAGGAACAAATGCTCTGCCTAGAGCATGTGTGTGTGAGATGGAGTCTTAGTGTGTGTGTGTGGTGTGTGTGCGTGTGAGAGAGAGAGAGAGAGGAGATAGAGAGATGGAGTCTTAGTTTGTGTGTGTGTGTGAGAGAGAGAGATGGATTCTAAGTGTGGTGGGGGGAGGGGTGCATGCGTGTGTGTGTGTGTGTGTGTGTGTGTGTGTGTGTGAGAGAGAGAGAGATGGAGTCTTAGTGTGTGGGGGGGTGCGTGCGTCTTGTGTGCAAGTGTGTGTGTGTGTGTGTCGCGGGGTCCTCTGTGGCGGATGTAATTTAAGTGTGCATGGCTTCATCATAGAAAGGTGATGTGTATGGCAGAGGCCACCAACGATGGGGTGCGAGAGAGAAAATGCCCGTAGAGAGGGAAGAGAAGGTGCGTGCGCGTGAGAGGAGTCGACATTGAGAGAATGTGTTTGTTCGAGAGACACCAAGGAAGACTACTATATATTGATGGTGCATGTAGGCGGGAATTAAACAAAGGGATGGTCTTATTGGTTTCGGGGATATAGGGAAGAGTGAGAGGCGGGGGGGGTAGCTAGAAGGAGATTGTTAAGTGTGAGTGTGTGTTTTGCCCATCCAGGCGGAAGTTATGTGCACAAAAGAGGAGAACGATTCGATGTGGCATTAGGATTGAGGGTAATAACTACGTATGGAGACATAGAGACCTTGAACGTGCATGTGTGAGAGGTATACATGTATGTGTGTGTGCGCGCGCTCATGATCGAGATAAAAGAAAGAAGACATAAGTCATAAGATCAACGACATGGGAGAGACGGGTTGGTATGACAATATGCATGCATGTGAGAATGCAGGGAAGAAGGCCCGACAATTGAGCATGTGTTTTTGTCTTTAAGAGATAGTGGCGTGGGCTGGAGCATGCATCTATGGCGGCGAGAGGGGTGAGGCATAGCGGTTGTGCAAAAGAGATCAATCTATAAACGCATATGTATGGAGAGACATATATAGTGTGGGTGATAGGAAGCAAGACTCCGTGCGAGAAATAAATGTTGACGGAAAACTACAGATAGATACATTGATGGAGATGCTAGCTAGAGGGACATCCATTAGTTTGGGTGTTGGAGATGACCGTCGGGTGGTTCAAAGGGTGAAGTTATATATGTGTGTGAGAGGGCACTTGGCTGCATGTAGAGAGAAACAAATGTAGTGTGCGTGATAGGAATCAAGAGTGAGGGCGAGAAAGAAGGTTGATGGAGAAACAGATAAATAGAAAGATAAAGATGCTAGCTAGTGTGCGTTAGAGATAGGAGTCGAGTGGATCAAGGTTGGGTTATGTGTGTGGGTGTGAGAGAGATAGAGAGAGGTGCATGTGAGTCACATACAAACAGATATCGAGAGAAATGAGATCTAGAGAGACGGAGTTTTGTGTCTCATGAGAGAAAATATATTTCACAACGAGAGTGATAGCTAGAGAGACATATGAGGGAACACAAGATATCTCTAGGGAGAGAGGGTGTGTTTGAGCGACATACAAGAGAACAATGGAGAAATATGAGACCACAGGAGACAGAGTTTGTGTTTGTGTGTGAGAAAGAGATATTGAAGAGGAAGAGTCGAGGTTCTCATATCTAAGGAGCGAAAGACATCTCTGTATGAGGGGTGTGCGAGTGGCACACATGGGAATAGTTGAAAGAAATGAGAACCCAGGAGAGAAAGGTTTGTGTTTGTGTGAGAGAAAGAGATACCACATGGAGAATCATAGCTAGAGACACATAGCAGGGGAGCGAGATATACTTACAGAGAGATAGAATGATGAAGGTTGAGGGAGAGAGTACCGTCAGTGTGTTACGAAGATAAAAGATCATTGTCGACATACAGGTAGCACGAGAGATGCCCGAGAGACGATGAACGCGTAGATAGGTCCGAGAGATAGTCCTATATAAGCATGAGTGATAGCTATATGAGACGAATATCTGGATTAAAGGGGATTCAAATATTTAAACTGGAGATCACGACATCGATAATATCATAACGCAAATTGGTGTATCAAACATGCATATTCATTTGAATTTGGGCACACGTGTAATGTTATATAGTTTATCAATATTGGTGATCCATAGATTCTTCAATTACAAACAATGCATGGTTTATATGCAATTAATGTATAAACGGGATTAAACTATATGTTGCGTGTGTGAAACACATTATACATGTTTGAGAAGTTAAAAAACCGCATGAAACACACATTAATTGGAGACAGTAGCGAGGAATGCATACATTGGATTTCAACATAAAGTGGTTTCAAATATTTGAAAATCCAAATTGATGGATACAACCTTATAAATCTGAGATCATGCCATTTGTAAACCATATCTATGTATAAATGGTGTTGTGCTTTTGAAAGTATATATAAAAAATGATGTATATAGAATGTAATTCCAATTGAAAATGGATCCCACAAAAAAATAGTAGAATACAAACGGGATTGAATTGAGTTGGCACGGTAAACGTGCATCGTGCAAAATTTGAACGAAGCGGGGAAAGTCGCATAATCACCAAACCAAAATCTGCGAGATGGAAATCACTACTGCCTATCCTCGCCACGCATAAGCCTATCTGCTGGATTTCTATAGGCTTCAATAGGGTAGGTTTGTAATTTCACCCAAACGTGACGTAACCGCCTCTCCCCGGATTCATACACGTGGGCGCCAAAACACAAGGTGTGCCCTTGGCCGAAATCGACTCCCTCCCCGATTCATATTCATACACGGTGGGCGCCAAAAACAAACTCTCGTCGGCAAATATTCGGTGTATGCGAGATTACCGTCCTATCCCCAACCGACTAATGTTGCTGTGATGTAGTAGAAATTTGAAACGGGGGCTAAGTTTGTAAATTTCCTCGCATTTGAGACAAGCGCGCCCTGAATACATGGTTCCCCCCTTCCTCTCTACCTCCCTTTTCCCCATTCGTACTCCGTGGGCGCCAAAACACCATCTCCACCCCACCCTCCTCCGTCCGCCGCCGTCCGCCAGCCCATCCACCGCCGTCCTCCTCCACCATGCCGGAGGTGATACCCCGATGACGCTGTCCATTACAAGAGATCGACCTCTCTCATCCACGCCTTCGGACCGGGATCCTTGCATCCCGTCCTCTCACTTCATCCCTGCCGTTGTCCACCTTGCCGGCGCCGCTCCTACGACCATCTCGTCCACCGCGCCCCGCCTCCACCGTCTACCCTCCTAGATCTGCTTCCACGCTACCGCAGCAGATGCGTACATGACGCCGCATGAGAGGCGGTACTCTTTTGTATCTGCTCAACTTATTTATCGGAGCAAGAAAATAGATCGCCACTACTTTACTCTGATTTCTTGTCTTTGTTGCGAAGTTGCCTTTGTCCGGTTTGCACCTTCAGATCCGCCATGGCACGCTCAACACTATACTCCCAATGCTTATGGTTTTCCCTTTTATATTCCACACTAGTTAAATCACAGAGACTAAATTTCAAATTTTGGTCACCGTATTTTCAGAGCTCTAGTTTGCGGTGCGATCCAAGGGGCTCGGGTGGTTGTGGGGCCTCACCGAACAAAGAAAACTCGATCTTTGGGGAGTGGGGTGGCCAGGAACATGGCGGTGGGGGCGGTGGTCGATTGAGTGTTGGGAAGAATTAAGAGACGAGGAAGAAGAAGGGTTAGGAGGCGTGGGATCTTCATCCAATCGCTGAAATGGTCGAGAGACAGCTGGGAGTTGCATTCTTAATGCGCTATCTTGTGGGCAGCGCGCAACCAACATTTTATTATCTAAAATCTGCTTGCTCTTCTTTACCATGTTCGATAGTGTTGGACTGTACGTGATCGATAGGCTTTCAATTACTAGCGGCAATACAACACCGTATTTTCAAGCCAGTTCCACTTTCCCGATTTATATATCATGGTTATGGTGTACCCCTGTTATGTACACTATGATCTGCCTAGTTGCTGTGTGCTCTTGTTATCATGGTTTGGCAATAAACTATCTATGCAGTTGTAACGCCCTCAATGCGGCTATATCTCCCACGTGTCGAAGCACGACTTAGAGGCATAACCGCATTGAAAGCAATGTCGCAAGTGAGGTAATCTTCACACAACCCATGTAATACATAAGGGAAAGAGATACATAGTTGGCTTACAATCGCCACTTCACACAATACATGAGTAAAACATTACATCATACAGATACAAACAAGGTCCGACTACGGAACCAAAATAAAAGAAGACTACCCCAAATGCTACACAGATCCCCGATCGTCCCAACTGGGCTCCACTACTGATCAGCTGAAACGAAACAACACAATGCACAAAGATCTTCATCGAGCTCCTCCTTGAGCTTGGATGCGTCACCTGCACGGTACATCGGCACCTGCAAACTGGTTTTGGAAGTATCTGTGAGTCACGGGGACTCAGCAATCTCACACCCGCGAGATCAAGACTATTTAAGCTTAAAGGTAGGACAGGGTAGTAAGGTGGAGCTGCAGCAAGCGACTAGCATATATGGTGGCTAACATACGCAAAAGAGAGCGAGAAGAGGAGGCAAAGCACGGTCGAACAACTATGATCAAGAAGTGATCCTGAAACTACTTACGTCAAGCATAACTCCAACACGTGTTCACTTCCGGACTCCGAGAAGAGACCATCACGTTACACACGCGTTGGTGTATTTTAATTTAGATCAACTTCGGGTTTTCTACAACCGGACATTAACAAATTCCCATCTGCCACATAACCGCGGGCACGGCTTTCGAAAGTTTATACCCTGCAGGGTGTCCCAACTTAGCCCATGATAAGCTCTCGCGATCAACGAAGGATATTCCTTCTCCCGGAAGACCCGATCAGTCTCGAATCCGGCTACAAGACATTTCACAGCAATAAAACAAGACCAGCAAAGCCGCCGGATGTGCGAAAAATCCTGATAGGAGCTGCACATATCTCGGTCTCGGGGCACACCGGATGAGCAAGGCGTCGGGTTGGCATAAACCCTGATTGCCCAGGGCGCGGACATCGCTTCGGTTTGGACCAGCACTCAAGGAGAACTGGCCGGGGCTTAAATAAAGATGACCCTCGGGCTCCGAAACCCAAGGGAAAAAGGGCATAGGTGAGGCAAATGGTAAAACCAATGTTGGGCCTTCTTGGAAAAGTCTTATTCAAAGCGAACTGTCAAGGGGTCCCATAAATCACCCGACCGCGTTAGGGACGCAAAGTCCGGGAACATAACACCGGTATGGCGGAAACTAGGGCGGCAAGAGTGGAACAAAACACCGGGCATAAGGCCGAGCCTTCCACCCTTTACCAAGTATATAGATGCATTAATTAAATAAGATATATTGTGATATCCCGACAAGTAAACATGTTCCAACAAGGAACAACATCTCCATGTTCAACAAGGAACAAACTTCATCTTCACCTGCAACTAACAACGCTATAAGAGGGGCTGAGCAAGCGGTAACCTAGCCAAACAACGGTTTGCTAGGAAAGGATGGTTAGGGGCTTGACATGGCAATATGGGAGGCATGATAAGCAAGTGATAGGCATCGTAGCATAGGCATAGCAAAAGAGCGAGCAACTAGCAAGCAAAGATAGAAGTGATTTCGAGGGTATGATCATCTTGCCTGAAATCCATAAGGAAGAAGAACGAATCCATGAAGAAGACAAGCGGACGAAGTCGAAAGAATCCTCACAACTCCGGATCGAAACCAAGAAGCTAACGAGAGAAGCAAACCGGAAAGAAGCAAACAACATAGTAAAACAACCATCACATGAACAGGTCATGATGCACAAACAAGTATGATGCATGTCCGGTTTAAATAAGCATGGCATGGCAATATGCACAAACAAAACTACAAGTTAAATGGAGCCCAATATGCAACGAGTTGCACATTGACGGAACACCACATCACTTATTTAGTTCTCTCCCGATTAGGCTACCCAACAATATTAAATGTTATTAAAACATGGCAAGGGGTGAAGCAAATGAAACTAACTATTTAGGCAAATTTAAATGAGGCGGAAACAACAAACAACAATTCGGAAAATCCTCATATGCAATATTCGAATTTGGTGCTGATCTGCCCTAAACACAATTTTAAAGTTGTTAAACATGCAAAGTAATGCTACCATGTTAATCTATGCATCTTTCTACCCCATTTACATATATAATTTATTTAAAATGGAGCTACGGTTATTTAGTTATGAAATAAATCATTTTAGCATGGCATTTAAGCAAATTAATGCAAACAACAATTATAAACATTTAAATGTTGTTATCATGATCTGGATGACATGTGCAAGTTTTATGCAATTTTATGAAAATGTTGACAAGAGCATTATGAAGCATTATGTCACCGTGGTGGAAGAAAGGGTGCCACGGCAACGAATCCGAAAATGATGCCACGGCAACATATCGGTTCCGTAGCTCACGGAGATACGAGCAAAAGAAGTGGGCGAAGCGAGTCATGCAAGATGGTGGGGTGATCCGATTACGGGTTCCCACGGAACGGTGGCATGGCAAAGAGGGCATCGCAAGGATGATTCGATCACGGCGGTCGTCACGGGTTATACCTTGAACGTTCAAGCGGGACGGTTCGCGTTCGTGAGGGAAGTAGTCGTACGGGTCGTCGAGGAAGTAGAGGAAGTAGTCGTTCTCGCGATGATCGCTGAGGGAAGTAGTGGTACACGGCGACGGTAGAGGAAGTAGTGTTTCACGTTCGTTTCGAAGAGGTACTTGACGGGTCGAATCCTTCGGGTTGTCGTGGTACTTGCGATCTCGGCGATGGTAGTCGTACATCTCGATTTTTGGCGACGGTAGTCGTACACGGTTTGTAGACGTTCATGTTCGATGGTAGTGGTACATCTCGTCATCGGAAGTAGTTGTTCATGTCCCGTGGATGTTCGGGTCCCACGGGTCTTGAGGGTCGACGGTAGTGGTACACGTTTTCGTAGATGTTCGAAGAGGGACTTGGCGCATCCGATGTCTCCGGGGTCGACGGTAGTGGTACTTGGCGAATCGTCGGGGTACTTGTCGCATCCACGTAGTCGACCTTGGCCTATCCGAGGGGGTACTTGGCGCATCACCGGGTGTAGTCGTACATGAGGGTCTTGACGAATTCGAAGGGGTACTCGACGGGTCCGGTCTTGACGATTCAGGTTTCCGTAGTGCCCGGTACTTGACGCTGGGAAAAATTCCAGGGTTGCATCGTCCACGGCTACACAACGAGACGCAAAGGGGCAGCGACTTGGCGCGGTTCGGTGGTCGAACACGGCAGGGCAGCTCGGTCACGCTGGGTGGCCCTCCTCAGAAGTCGCCGACGGCGGCGGGTGGCGATGGGTCACGGAGATGGCACAGAGGTTCAGCCGAACGAGGGAGGAGGAGGCACGGCGCCGACGCTCTGTGGCGGCCATGGCTGCACGAGGGAGGCTCGGGTCGCGAGGATCCAGGCGGCGGGTCGATCTCGGCGGATCGGGCCAAAGCGAGCGTGGCGGCGTCGGTGCTCGAGGAGGCCGACGAGGGGCGCGAGCCGAGGAGGAGCGGCACCAGGGCGACGAGGAGGAGGTCGCGGGGACGGGAGGAGAAGCTAGGCGCGGCGAGCTACGGCCGGCCGGTGAGGAAGTGGAACCGCAAGGCGGCGGGTGCGAGGCGGTGGCGCGAACAGGTGGCGCCGGTGGAGGGAGGACGAGGAGGAGGCCGCGGAGGCGGGAGATGGGGCTGGCGCGGTGGAGGTGACGAGGGATCGGGCGCGGGGTGCTCGAGGAGCTCCTCTCCTCGGCCTTCAGGCGACGAGGGTTTGGCGAGGCCTTGGGATCGAAAGGAGGCGTGAGATGGGGATCGGGATGAGCGAAGAAGACGCTCGGGGATCGAGCGCGGGCGGCGGAAGGAGGATGGAGGGGATCGATGGGAAAGGGAGAGGGGATCGGGCAGGGAGGCGGCGCTGGTGGGAGCGACGAGGGAGAGATGGGATCGAGCAGAGCTCTCCCTTGCGGCTAGGGTTAGAGGGCAGGGGCCGGCTGGGCCTTGGGCCGCGCGCGAGGTTAGGCCGGCCTGGAGGGAGGCGCTAGGTGGGCTGGGCCTTAGAGGCCGGCTGGGCTGGCTCTCTCTCTCCCTCTCTTATATATAGCAGAAAAATAAATAAAGAGAGACAAAAAGAACGAGAGGGTTAGGGAAAGAATTTGGGAACGAGGACAATTTTCCCGGACTCACAAAAATATGAAGAATTTAACAAAAATGTCCCAAGGATTTTTGGTGGAACTCCGGAAAATGATGAAATAATATTGGCAAGGTTTGGAGACCAAACTTGAAGCAGAAAAAGGAACGAAATTATTTTGCAAGTGTGTTATGATCAATTCCAAATAAATGGAATAATTTAAATAGCTCCCTAATATCGGGAGGGTATGTCATAAAGAGAAGTCAACCTTCCCTCGATTTAAATGGATCGAAAAATCCATACAATTTATTTAGATGAGTTTTTAAAAATTAAAGATATGATGACATGATGAGATGATGCAATGCAAAAGATGACATGATGAATGCACAAACAAAACAAATCACATGACAAAACTCGGAAACCCTGGAAGGCAACTGAAGCTCCGGTCTTGGGGCGTCACAACACTCCACCACTATGAGAGGATCTCGTCCCGAGATCTAGGATGGCACCGAAGAAAAACGGAAGAGGAAGAGGTAAAACAAAGTTGCTTCTTCGACAAACGAATGAAACCAAAGAACCTTGAGAGGTTGAAACAAAATGAAAGAAAGAGAACAACGAAGATGAACAAAGTTGAAAACACTCTGTTAGAAAAGAGGAACATGGGATACGACGAGAACCAAGAGGTTTAGTGATAAAATAGATATTGAAACCACTCTGGTTAAAACAAGATAGAGAAGAAATAAGAATGATATACTTTGGGCAGCACTCCGACTAAAGGAAGAAGGAAAACTTGATAAGAAGAAAAGAACTTGAAGAGAAGACACAACACTCCGGTTAAATGGATAATGCAAGAAAAAGAACATGATCTTTACAAAACGAGGTGATGGGTGAAGAGAGCAACATCACAATGCCTCCGAAAACAATGCATGATAGATAGAAAGTTGGAATGAATAGAACGAAGAATGAAACCAACATCTCCCACCATAAATGAATTTGAAAGAGCATCCTTACGAAGTAGGATTGAACGGAGTTGTTTGAAAAACAACAACGATAAGGATAAGCTTGTAGTGGGCTTATGAAAACATCTCAAAATTATGAGGTGAGCTTCTGCCACCAACGGAAACAAACGATTGAATTGATATCAACAAGGAGACGAGAAACTTATTTCACCGGGAGGACAAATGAAGAACTTGGGTCATTTATAAGCACCATAAATAGCAACAATCCTTAGGGAAAGCTTTAGGTGAAATATAGCCCAAGATAACTCCAATGAAGAGATTGATGGATTTAAAATACCTCATTCTTGACAACATGTTAATCATGAAACACGAACTCAAATTGTCGAGAATGACATAACACCATCTCAAGAGATAAGGTAGAAAGAATTGCACTTCGGAATGCAAGATGAAGAATACTTGAACTCCTCAAAACAAAACATGTGTTGAACACCATGTTTATTTTGAAGTATGGCTTGACGGATCTTAACTCCGCGAGAAATCTTGATGAACAATTGAAGAATGAAAAGAATCCTTGAGGAAGCACCATGCAGAGCCTCCATGATGAACTCCGGTAAGAAAAGGATGATAAAAGAAAGAGAAGTTGAAAACACAAGGTGAAGCCTTGCAGTGTTAAGATGAAGCTTTGAAATGATATAACCGAGAAAAACTTTGAACTCCGGAAAGAAAGATGAACAAATGAAATCAAGAATTTTGATGGACCTCCGGAATAAGGAATTGAATTTACTCGATGAAACAAGAATAAGAATTACATTATGCTTATCCTTCATCAAATTAGATTGATGCCAAGCAATGGATTTGTCATACTACTTATTCCCGTAGAAAGGATTAAGATAGATATGGCGCAAACTTGAGAAGGTATTGATGGAACCACCGGTGGGATTTGGAAACAACAAATGAATTGATATGATAAAGAAGGAAGTGAAATCTTGAACGAACCACCGTAAGAATTAAAAATGAACGTAGCAAAGGCACAATTCACCGGGAAGAATTGGAAAACGAATGAAGATATTTGAGGGGATTTAGATAGAAGTGAACGAATAAGAACGAGAGCTGAAAGCTGGAATGAATAAATCTGAGATGATGGGCTCCGAAGAATCAAACTGAAAAGACTCCTACAATGCTCCGGGTGGGTGAAGAGAATTCTCACAATCTAAAACAATTATGAGAGGAATGCACGAAGCTAGAACCATGAATCTTGAAGAGAATGGAGCAAGATTAAGAGAAACTCGTCTTTGGTCTTCAAAATTCGAGAATGACGACGAGAAACACCACCATGAATTGTTGAAGCACTCCGGAATGAAAATTAGAAAGGTTGAACCAACAATGAAAATAATTTGAAAGATCTTGTAGAAAGACATTTGACTGATGATAATTCATCCTTACATCAAACTTTGCAAAGAATTTGAGAATGGAAACTAGAATCTTCTGAGATATCTTCAACACTCCGGAAACAAATGAATAATAAGAAGTGAAAAAATACGAGGTGCACCGGCATGAGAAAGCATTTGAAACGATGAAAAGAATACGATCAACACTGAAAACTTGACTTAAATCCACTGGAGAAGAAAATTAGAATGGAACAATGATAAGGTTAAAGCTTCCTTAGCGTCTTCATGAGAAATCACCGGATAGAACATTGAAAGAAAAGAATGAAGAAACTTCACTCAATAAAAATGAATACTTGATTAAGAAGTCTGAGTCCTTGAAGAAAAAAGGGTGGGAGGGCGGGAAAACAAAGGCAACTTAGGTCGGATGAAACGAACACCGTTGAGAAAAAGCTTAGAATTGATCTCGCAAATGTTGAAATGATCGGATCCACTTGAAGAGAAGCACGCCGGTTGAGAAAAGAATTGACATGACAAGCTCAGTGATCAGGAAGGATTAGTATTCACATAGCAATATGAGAACACCATTTAGGAAAGGTATGGAATCAACACTTGGCATTGAAGCAACTTGAATACCACAAAACGGAACAAAAACAAAGGATTTGGCTTGCAGAATAAGCCGAAACAAATACATATGATAGATCCCATATCGTATCATGCATCTGTCGGAAAGATGTTCTACGAGATACTTGAATTCCCACCTATAAACTCCCGAAACTTTCTGGTTATGCAATCTGGTGTTGGGGATACAGGGGACACAAAATATATCACCCAAACTAACAATACCTAGATCCAAATTGTATCCATCCGTCAACACATAACCAAGAAATCCTCGAAATCGTGTACCTCGACCTTGAAAAACATCCATTATACAAGTCATGGCAATACTCCCTTTTCGCCACGATCTTTGGGCTATCGTGGTTATCTCACCAACAACTGCACAAAAGAGATTTCGATGTCGGTAAAACTCGGTATTCCGAATCGCAACGATAAAATTGTGACGACAACACCTCGGAGCTCAACTCCCGGGACACCGCCACAACCCCTAAATGTCGAGGCACCAAGAACAATGTTCTCGTCACAAAACCATCGAACGATTCCAAGATACCCACGTGATCCTAAAAAAAATTTAGTGAAATTTGAGGAGAGAAAAGTCAAAACTCTCGTCGGGATACCTCACCAGAGCGATGAAGGACCGAGGAGTAAAAAGAATCCTACTCTCGATATATATAATCCTAAGACTCAAAACATTTTCCGTTCTAGACTCAACAACGTCGACAAACAATCAAGTAGGGGCTCCTAAGTCGGGAAGGCTCGATACCAACTTAGCGCCCTCAATGCGGCTATATCTCCCACGTGTCGAAGCACGACTTAGAGGCATAACCGCATTGAAAGCAATGTCGCAAGTGAGGTAATCTTCACACAACCCATGTAATACATAAGGGAAAGAGATACATAGTTGCCTTACAATCGCCACTTCACACAATACATGAGTAAAACATTACATCATACAGATACAAACAAGGTCCGACTACGGAACCAAAATAAAAGAAGACTACCCCAAATGCTACACAGATCCCGATCGTCCCAACTGGGCTCCACTACTGATCAGCTGAAACGAAACAACACAATGCACAAAGATCTTCATCGAGCTCCTCCTTGAGCTTGGATGCGTCACCTGCACGGTACATCGGCACCGCAAACTGGTTTTGAAGTATCTGTGAGTCACGGGACTCAGCAATCTCACACCCGCGAGATCAAGACTATTTAAGCTTAAAGGTAGGACAGGGTAGTAAGGTGGAGCTGCAGCAAGCGACTAGCATATATGGTGGCTAACATACGCAAAAGAGAGCGAGAAGAGGAGGCAAAGCACGGTCGAACAACTATGATCAAGAAGTGATCCTGAAACTACTTACGCCAAGCATAACTCCAACACGTGTTCACTTCCCGGACTCCGCGAGAAGAGACCATCACGGTTACACACGATTGGTGTATTTTAATTTAGATCAACTTCGGGTTTTCTACAACCGACATTAACAAATTCCCATCTGCCACATAACCGCTGGCACGGCTTTGAAAGTTTATACCTGCAGGGTGTCCCAACAGCCCATGATAAGCTCTCGCGATCAACGAAGGATATTCCTTCTCCCGGAAGACCCGATCAGTCTCGAATCCGGCTACAAGACATTTCACAGCAATAAAACAAGACCAGCAAAGCCGCCGGATGTGCCGAAAAATCCTGATAGGAGCTGCACATATCTCGGTCTCGGGGCACACCGGATGAGCAAGACGTCGGGTTGGCATAAACCCTGATTGCCCGAGGCGCGGACATCGCTCGGTTTGGACCAGCACTCAAAGGAGAACTGGCCCGGGGGGCTTAAATAAAGATGACCCTCGGGCTCCGGAAACCCAAGGGAAAAAGGGCATAGGTGAGGCAAATGGTAAAACCAATGTTGGGCCTTGCTGGAAAAGTCTTATTCAAAGCGAACTGTCAAGGGGGTCCCATAAATCACCCGACCGCGTTAGGGACGCAAAGTCCGGGAACATAACACCGGTATGACGGAAACTAGGGCGGCAAGAGTGGAACAAAACACCAGGCATAAGGCCGAGCCTTCCACCCTTTACCAAGTATATAGATGCATTAATTAAATAAGATATATTGTGATATCCCGACAAGTAAACATGTTCCAACAAGGAACAACATCTCCATGTTCCAACAAGGAACAAACTTCATCTTCACCTGCAACTAACAACGCTATAAGAGGGGCTGAGCAAAGCGGTAACCTAGCCAAACAACGGTTTGCTAGGAAAGGATGGTTAGGGGCTTGACATGGCAATATGGGAGGCATGATAAGCAAGTGATAGGCATCGTAGCATAGGCATAGCAAAAGAGCGAGCAACTAGCAAGCAAACATAGAAGTGATTTCGAGGGTATGATCATCTTGCCTGAAATCCCGCAAGGAAGAAGAACGAATCCATGAAGAAGACAAACGGACGAAGTCGAAAGAATCCTCACAACTCCGGATCGAAACCGAAGCTAACGAGAGAAGCAAACCGGAAAGAAGCAAACAACATAGTAAAACAACCATCACATGAACAGGTCATGATGCACAAACAAGTATGATGCATGTCCGGTTTAAATAAGCATGGCATGGCAATATGCACAAACAAAACTACAAGTTAAATGGAGCCCAATATGCAACGAGTTGCACATTGACGGAACACCACATCACTTATTTAGTTCTCTCCCGATTAGGCTACCCAACAATATTAAATGTTATTAAAACATGGCAAGGGGTGAAGCAAATGAAACTAACTATTTAGGCAAATTTAAATGAGGCCGGAAACAACAAACAACAATTCCGGAAAATCCTCATATGCAATATTCGAATTTGGTGCTGATCTGCCCTAAACACAATTTTAAAGTTGTTAAACATGCAAAGTAATGCTACCATGTTAATCTATGCATCTTTCTACCCCATTTACATATATAATTTATTTAAAATGGAGCTACGGTTATTTAGTTATGAAATAAATCATTTTAGCATGGCATTTAAGCAAATTAATGCAAACAACAATTATAAAAATTTAAATGTTGTTATCATGATGCGGATGACATGTGCAAGTTTTATGCAATTTTATGAAAATGTTGACAAGAGCATTATGAAGCATTATGTCACCGTGGTGGAAGAAAGGGGTGCCACGGCAACGAATCCGAAAATGATGCCACGGCAACATATCGGTTCCGGTAGCTCACGGAGATACCGGAGCAAAAGAAGTGGGCGGAAGCGAGTCATGCAAGATGGTGGGGTGATCCCGATTACCGGGTTCCCACGGAACGGTGGCATGGCAAAAGAGGGGCATCGCAAGGATGATTCGATCACGGCGGTCATCACGGGCTATACCTTCGGAACGTTCAAACGGGACGGTTCGCGTTTCGTAGAGGGAAGTAGTCGTACACGGGTCGTCGAGGGAAGTAGAGGAAGTAGTCGTTCTCGCGATGATCGCTGAGGGAAGTAGTGGTACACGGCGACGGTAGAGGAAGTAGTGTTTCACGTTCGTTTTCGAAGAGGTACTTGACGGGTCCGAATCCCTTCGGGGTTGTCGTGGTACTTGCGATCTCGGCGATGGTAGTCGTACATCTCGATTTTTGGCGACGGTAGTCGTACACGGTTTGTAGACGTGCATGTTCGATGGTAGTGGTACATCTCGTCATCGGAAGTAGTTGTTCATGTCCCGTGGATGTTCGGGGTCCACGGGTCTTGAGGGTCGACGGTAGTGGTACACGCCAGAGATGTTCAAGAGGGACTTGGCGCATCCGATGTCTCCGGGGTCGACGGTAGTGGTACTTGGCGAATCGTCGGGGTACTTGTCGCATCCACGTAGTCGACCTTGGCCTATCCGAGGGGGTACTTGGCGCATCACCGGGTGTAGTCGTACATGAGGGTCTTGACGAATTCGAAGGGGTACTCGACGGGTCCGGTCTTGACGATTCAGGTTTCCGTAGTGCCCTGGTACTTGACGCTTGGGAAAAAATTCCAGGGTTGCATGCGTCCACGGCTACACAGCGCAGACGCAAAGGGGCAGCGACTTGGTGCGGTTCCGGTGGTCGAACACGGCAGGGGCAGCTCGGTCACGCGCGGGGTGGCCCTCCTGGGGGTCGCCGACGGCGGCGGGTGGCGATGGGTCACCGGAGATGGCCTGGAGGTTCAGGCCGAACTGAGGGAGGAGGAGGCACGGGCGCTGACGCTCCTGTGGCGGCCATGGCTGCACGAGGGAGGCTCGGGGTCGCGAGGATCCGAGGCGGCGGGGTCGATCTCGGCCGGATCGGGCCAAAACGAGGCGTGGCGGCGCCGGTGCTCGAGGAGGCCGACGAGGGGGCGCGAGCCGAGGAGGAGCGGCACCAGGGCGACGAGGAGGAGGTCGCGGGGACGGGAGGAGAAGCTAGGCGCGGCGAGCTACGGCCGGCCGGTGAGGAAGTGGAACCGCAAGGCGGCGGGTGCGAGGCGGTGGCGCGGGAACGGGTGGCGCCGGTGGAGGGAGGACGAGGAGGAGGCCGCGGAGACGGGAGATGGGGCCTGGCGCCGGTGGAGGTGACGAGGGGATCGGGCGCAGGGGGTGCTCGAGGAGCTCCTCTCCTCGAGCGCTCGGGCGACGAGGGTTTGGCGAGGAGGCGCGGGATCGAAAGGGAGAGCGTGAGATGGGGATCGGGATGAGCGAAGAAGACGCTCGGGGATCGAGCGCGGGCGGCGGAAGGAGGATGGAGGGGATCGATGGGAAAGGGAGAGGGGATCGGGCAGGGAGGCGGCGCTGGTGGGAGCGACGAGGGAGAGATGGGATCGAGCAGAGCTCTCCCTTGCGGCTAGGGTTAGAGGGCAGGGGCCGGCTGGGCCTTGGGCACAGTGAGTTAGGCCGGCTGGAGGGAGGCGCTAGGTGGGCTGGGCCTTAGAGGCCGGCTGGGCTGGCTCTCTCTCCCTCTCTTATATATAGCGAGAAAAATAAATAAAGAGAGACAAAAGAACGAGAGGGTTAGGGAAAGAATTTGGGAGCGAGGACAATTTTCCGGACTCACAAAAATATGAAGAATTTAACAAAAATGTCCCAAGGATTTTGGTGGAACTCCTAAAATGATGAAATAATATTGGCAAGGTTTGGAGACCAAACTTGAAGCAGAAAAAGGAACGAAATTATTTTGCAAGTGTGTTATGATCAATTCCAAATAAATGGAATAATTTAAATAGCTCCCTAATATCGGGAGGGTATGTTATAAAGAGAAGTCAACCTTCCCTCGATTTAAATGGATCGAAAAATCCATACAATTTATTTAGATGAGTTTTTAAAAATTAAAGATATGATGACATGATGAGATGATGCAATGCAAAAGATGACATGATGAATGCACAAACAAAACAAATCACATGACAAAACTCGGAAACCCTGGAAGGCAACTGAAGCTCCGGTCTTGGGGCGTCACTGCAGTATATTATGAACCTATCATCTGTCAGCTATCCTTACTTCTGGAGCCTATTTTTTTGTGTACTTGTGCCAGATTATATAAATGCACGCACGATATTACTGCACACATGAGCTCTCTCATCAGAATCCAGTGATAGCACATAAGTGTTTACAGGGGCGCCCCTATATTAGAATATCATCTGCATTACAAAGATAATCTCACAACTATTTATGTTTTCATGGTTCTCAGATATTATACGCGATTACATAGAATATCAGAATCCGCGCGTCAGAAGAATATTGTGGAACACTGCAATGACTTACAAAATTGGCACCAAGGCATTGAGTGCCATTCTGGAAGTAATGAAACTCGTACGCTCCCCAACTGTTGATTCTTGTTCAGAATATCATCCTAATGACTATTCTAACCTCGAGGAGTCAAAGGCAGATGGCCTGTCCTGTTCACCCATCAAGGTGCCTTTTCTAATTTGGCAAGGTTTTATTGATTGTGCGTATCTTGCATATGTTGTCTTGCATTTCTTCTACTTTGTTGCACCACCATCTGCTTAGTTTACTCATCATATAACTTGAGATGCCATGCCCATCCATTATCAATACATATTCCATCTGTCGTCATACCATGTTTTTCCACTCAAATGTTGTTCTGGTGCATCAGACATCAAAAAGGAAGAGGGTGATTGCCGAACCTGAAGGAGCACCAGCAAAGTCCTTGAAAAACGTGGTGGTGCAGGAGAAATCAGACAGCGCCCCACTTATATTGGCTGTACAACCAGTGACACAAAACATAGGACAGACTCCAGCAGACTGTACCCATACTTCACTGGCCACACCACTAGCCCCACCACACAGGACCTGCACTCCAGCAAAAGGTATACCGATTTCATTTCCCATAGCACCAGCCGTACCACAGAAAAATCCCACTCCAGCAAAAAGAACAGCAAGTCTACCGGCCGAAGACCTATCCCAACTACAGAGACGGCCAATTCCTGCAGATTGGAACCCCATTCCATTTATTCCCAGTTTAAAAGAAAATGCTTTCAATGTTGTTAGGGACTATGTGCAGATATTCCCATCATGGGAAGATTATAGTGAAGACAAACACCATTTTCACATCTTCCTGTCCAACTTACGTGTAAGTGCTATTATTCATGGTTATTATTTTCCTGTTTTCTGCTGATCGAACACATCAATGATTTACATTACATTGTTGTAACTAGGTGAGGGTCAATCTGGATAGTCGTGACGAGCAAAGCTTGCTTGTGCTTTTCAAGGAAGCATTGCAGCACTATCGGTGTAACCTGAGGAAATCACACTTTGATGGCAAGTCTATAAACGAATTTCTGGTCAAGTCTCCTGTGCTAAATTTAGAAGACATTGAATGGAAAAACCTTGTTATGCACTGGTCTCGTTCCCAGGATGAGGTACTGTATATGAAATCACATGACAATTTTAACTTCTACTTTTACGCATGTGCCTTACGGATCTTTTTTGCAGGAAATCTGCTGGAAGAAGAATTCCGGTTTGAAAAGAACGACAGGATATCGCAAATATGCTGCCCGCTGCTTTGCTCTTGTTAGTACCTGTTGTCCTGTATCACTGTACTTGCATACATACCTGGTTCATTATGTGACAGCAGTATGCATGATAGCTTGCTTATCAATTGTTCGCTCCAAATTATCGATCTGTTTAATGGTTACATTAGTGTAGAATATATCCAATGCCAATGAATTTTTTTAGCTCTGCATTGTTCTTGTAAGTACATGTTGTCCTTTATTAGTGTACTTATATTGACAGGTAGTTGTTCATGTACCATCACTCTGCAGCTTATTTTCCTTTGCCCTCCATTTTCTACAGATCAGATCTATATTTACTCTTACCATAAGGTTGGTACTGAAGAAGTTTAGCTGTGCATTGCTCTTGGTTGTGCCTTTTGCCTGTATCGCTGCACATACATTTATAGCTACTTGGTTATGTAGCATCACTCTTCATCTTATCTTAAATATTCTCCATTTTTTCATATATTATCACATCTATATTTACTCTTAACAAAATGTAGAATAAAGGCAATGCTTATGAAGAACATTTTGTGCTAAACTTCTTGAATTGCCCCCCCCCATCAGCATGGACAAGGGCTTTCTAGAGCCTGTCTTCACCAGTAATGTAAGTTTGTCCTTCTCAAGCCTTCAAACTTTGTTGTGTATATTTGGTTAGGCATGACTGCAACAGCTGTTTATTTTTTATGTTTGCATCAAATTGCATGTTTAAAGTTTATTATGTAGTTCATAAACAAAAGTTTGTCCTTCTCAATTTAAGTTTTTAGTTGTACAACCAAGTTCCTTCTTCATACCATGTAAATTAAACTATACAGAGCAAGTGATCTTCTTTTGCACTGCATGTATGCTTCTGTTCTTCATCCGTAATCCAGTAGTGTGGTGAACCTACCCACTATAGCACAATGTCATATTCTGCAATGTCTTAACTATGAACAATGCCATATCACCCACACAAAAAAATTCTACTACTCCCTCTGTCCGAAAATACTTGTCATTGAAATGGATGTATCTAGATGTATTTTAGTTCTAGACACATCCATTTTGATGACAAGTAATTCCGGATGGAGGGAGTATTATTTAAACCGTCTCTTTATTTGCCAATCTGAAATGGGATAAATTGACAGCACACTAACCATTGATACTTATGAGTTCTTGATCGTAATCCGGTGGTGTCGTGAAGCTGCCAACTCCTTCACAATGTCATTCCCTGCCATGTCTTGACCTGAACAATACCATATTGTGTTAATGCAATTTTAAACTGTGTCACTTTATTCGTCAAGAAGAAATGTGATGAATTGTCAAGATCGATACTTTTATGTGCAAAACCTGTCATTTGTCTCCTTGTTTATCTTTCGAGTGAGGAAGATATAAGTGTTGAACAAGCATAGTCTCATCATCTTGCTCAGCTGCTTGCTGCAGCTCCCAAAGAGGCTAACCTTTCTTGAACTCTATTGAAGTGTTGTCGGTTTTGTATATTATTTTTTCGGCGTGTTTATTTGCAATTGGTGGCGATCTTTGATGCCCAAAGTATGTAATCTATTTATCTGCTTGTGCTTTATTATCATAGTGGCGAACTTTGATACCCAAAGGATGTAATATGCCGTAATTTCTTTATTGTATAGTCTAGGTTTTTCTTATTCATGATGCTACGATTTATTTTCAGATATATATCCTGTCTTCGCAATAAACCGCCAAACCGTAAAATTACGGTACATAATCGAACCATCATGCAATCACGATGTATGATCCGCATCATGGGCCCGTCAAACTAGCCCACTAGTAGATTCGGACCTTTAATAGGCGAGTAACCCCGCCCTCTTTTCGCAAGAAAACTCAATGGGCTTTAGGAGGTGAGAAGTAGGTCGGACACAAACGCGCGAATAGCTCACAGGCCGGCAGCAGCCCGAAATGGACCCCGGTCCATGATTGTGCGAATCAATTCACGGGATTTTAATAGGCCAAAGTTGTCTCGGTCCTTGTTTGGCCCAATCAGATATCGGCTGCGAGCAGGCCGGATGCAAACCGGGCCGTAGTTAGGCCCAGCTATATGACGGGCTTTTAACAGGCCAAAATTAATATAGGGCCGAAATGTTAAATGGGCCCTTAACAGGCCGAAACTAATATCAAGCCAAATTACTAAATGGGCCTTTAACAAGTGGGCCCAAAAGCATAGCGTCCAGTCAACGGGTCGAATCTGATATGGGCCATAATTGAGCGCAAAGCCTCTTAAAGGGCTGGACCTGATCTGGGCTGTGATTTGGTCCAGAAAGTGGGAGGCTTTTAACGGGCCGGATCTTATATGGGCCATTATTAGGCCCAAAACGTGGCAGGCCATTAATGGACTGGATCAAATATGGGCCGGCATTTGGCCCAAAACATGGCAGCCAGTTAATGGGCCGGCCTACTAGGTGATGCGGAGCATCCCTCACCCATCCCCATGGACGCACCTACATCTTCCTCAACACCACGTGGACCCATGACTCGAGCTCGAGCTAAAGCTATTGAAGATAAGGTGAACTCGCTCCTCTCCGAACTCCCTCTTCCTAATCATGAGACATGGCTACTACCTCATTCGGAAACTCTATGTGTAATCAGGTACTTGGGAACGAGCCAAGGAACAGCTAATTGCAAGAGCCAAGACGACGAGGACCCCAAGCGTGATGGAGAAGAAAAGCTGCTGAAGCTACAGGCGTAGGACGACCGACCAAGTCTGGACGTCCGACGACTCCCAGGCCACGGACGACCGACGCCCTCCGGACGTCCGGCAGCTGGGCACCAATGGAAATTCACGGAAGACCGGTTACCGGACGATCGGACGACCTGCAGCGAATCTCGGACGTCCGGCCTTCCGAAGCCGGACGACCGCCCTCTCTGGACGACCGATGCACCCGAGTCCGAGCCGAATCTCATAGACGTCCGAGCCACAGCCGGACGTCCGGACCGTCCTGAGCCTCCGGACGTCCGACGCCTTCAGACGTCCGGCCCGAGTGAGCGCGCCCATGGCTGGAGCCCTTGTACCCCTTCACTTCGCCCCCATTTGCACTAAGACTATAAATAGACCTCCTCCTCCTCCTAGTTAGTGTTAGCAAAGGATTAGCTCATATTTGTGCGAGAGCTTTGCTCATCCACTTGGTTACCTTCTCCTCGGAGATCGCGCCTCCTCGGAGAAGATCCTTCCAAGAGGATTCAAGACCCCCTTCAAGGGTGGACCCCCATCAAGACCTCCTCACGGAGAAGAATGGCTACTCGTGTATCTTTCCTTTGTTGATTTTGAATCTTGTGCTACCTTATGTGTTCGGTGATCTAGCCCTTGTGTGATCGATACTTGTCGGTCTAGTGTTCCTCTTGTGTGTTTTTCCTTGTGTCCTTCCGCTTGTTCGTCATATTCTCCTCGTAGGATCCTCTCCAAACGTGAAAGATCTCCGACTAGGGCTCCGCCATAAATCATCTTGGTATCATGAGCCACGTTGATCACGTTTTTGGAGCCCCTACCCCGTGTTTTCTAGCTTGATTTTGTTGTTTTTGTCCTAAATCCGAAAATTCCCAACCAAAAATAGCCCCAAATTTTTTTTGTGATTTGTTGGTGAGTTGAGATTTTGTTGGATTTGGTCCATGGATTTGAGTTGCTACGTGTGGATCTAGCTTTTCCCATCCTCCCCACCCTTTTCCACCCATCAATCCGCTCAATTTTGACCTCACCATCTTCTTCCACCTCAAAATCGCCCCGGCCCAACCTGCGTTGACCCCGACCACCGGACGTCCGACCTTTCCGGACGACCGGAACCCCTGTCCCGATTCAAATTTACGGACGACCAGACCCTGCCGGACGTCCGACGGCCGGCCGACCGGAAAAACCGGACATCCGTGAAACCCTGACGAAACTGAAATTCTTCAGTTTAACCACCACCACCACCCCACCTTCCACCACATCTTCCAAAACCACATACACCACCATCCTCCCTAATACATCCTATGACGATTTTGCCACATTTTGGACCTTGAGATTTTGATGTGGTTCCCATGTCCTATTGTGTTTCGGCTATCTAGGTACGGTTCGACTTCATCATCACCTCGGCTCATCTTCGCAAGGGTCACATCATCGCCAAGGACGGTAACATCGTTGACATCTTTGTCATACCTTGCAATTGCATTGATACCCACATGGCCTTACTTTTGCGTAGCTTACCCATCGGGACTAGCCATTGAGTATTGCCGGCAACGTGACTTGTGCACATTAGTGATCATACTCCATAGCATACATACCATACCACCGTGGTGCATATCTTGGGATCCATTTGTCTGTCACAAAGTTGTCATAGCATACACAATTGCTATCTTGGTTCGTGAAGTTTTGCATGAGAAAAGAGCTCAAAAGTGAAAGAGCCACTCAAGCTTTTAAGCAAAGAGGAAAGATAAGCAAAGAGCTTATGAGCAAGAACCATAGCATCATACCACATTAAGATTGTCATATTGGATCATCTTGGATCATAGCACCGAAATACCATACATATAGCATACGTGGGATAGAGATAGTTGCATTTTTGCCTAGTAGGTTGTGCACAAGTTCTGTATCCGCCTATTGTGCAATCGTGCTAGCGTCTATCTAGTATTGTGCAACAAGAGCATTTTCGTGGATTCCACATTTTAGCTCACTTTTGGTTTTCACAATCCCATTATCTATTTGCGTGTGTGTTTCCGTGTACCATTATTTGCCTGGTCTACTTGTTGCATTTGTAAATTTGTGAACCTTTTCCAACATTATTGACGCTCACTTACAATTGCATCAAATTTTGTGCCACCATCCTCACCAAGCTCCACCATAAGCTATTATTTGTGTAGGTGTGAGAACCGACAAGGATTGGTACCAATAGTGCTATTTCATTGTCCGCATTTGAGTCATCTTGATTCATCATCAACATCGGCCAAAGGTACATTGGTATAAGTTCTTCTCCTTCTACCACTCACATAGTTTTTGCTTGGAATGATGGATAGGCCAAGTACTTCTACAAACCCACTCTTCATCGAGCAAGACGACGACATGTCCTCATACGTCACCAAGAGCCACCTCTTTGGTGCACTACGAGCGTTGCACCAAGAGCAACAAGAAATGAGCGACCGCATGGACAACCTCGCCACCGACTTGCGACTCTCCGAGCAACTTACAAGAGACTACTTCGACAACAAGTTCAACGCTCACAAGCAAGAGAATGATGCAAGAATGGACGAGATCCGCGCCTTGATGAGGAACCGACATCATTCCACTTCTTCATCCTCAAGACGGAGCCGCTCGAGTCGACACTCCGATGACACCTTCTACGACTCAAGTACACCTACTTCGAACACTCTTCGTCGTGCCGCACGTCAAGACCGTCAAGAAAACCGCAATCCTCTACACGACACCGACTCTCAAGAGCATCGACATCGTCAAAACCAAGCTACATTTGCGCAAGCACAAGCACGACAACGCCAACGACAACAAGAACAAGAAGAGCGAGCGCGACAACATCAAGATGCACAAGACGCCGAGGCGCAACATCGAGAACAACAACTACGGGAAGCTCAAGCACTTGAGGCACAACGTGCACTTCGCGACTCAAGTCAAGCCGTTGCCGACTGAGGACACCAAGCTCGTGAATATCAAGAAGCGCTCGGTGAGGAAGTCCAAGAAAGGCTCTACCAAGCACGTGTGCATCGACAAGCCCCACAACAAGCTCGACAAGCTCCACCACATGCTCACCAAGAACCTCAAGTTCATCAAGCGCATGAAGACAATGGAAATCCACCAAGACAAGAGCAACATGAGGAAAGAAACGACCCTCCTCGCCCAGAGCAACATGAGATTGTTAATCCTCAACGACATGGACGTCATCATCCTCGACCACAACAAAAGGAAGAGCAACAATATGGAAAGCTCAAATTCACCATGCCCAAGTTCAATGGAAGCAATGACCCCGAAGAATATCTTTCATGGGTATTGAAGGTCGACAAAATCTTTCATTTGCACAACTATGAGGAAGAGAAGAAGATCGCTATGGCATCACTTGAGTTCCAAGACTATGTGCTCATATGGTGGGAACAAATCCTTGAGAGGCGACAAGCAAGAGGTGAACCTCCAATCACCACTTGGGCTCAAATGAAAGATGTCATGAGAGCAAGTTTTGTGCCAACCTACTAAAACCGCGACCTCTTCAAGAAACTCCAACTCCTCAAGAAAGGAACAAAGAGTGTTGAAGAATACTACAAGGAAATGGAGATAGCCATGATTCGAGCCAATGTGAAGGAAGATGATGAGCAAACTATGGCACGTTTCTTAAATGGACTCAATCATCCCATCAAGAAGATCGCCGACTTCCAACTATACTCCACCCTCATTGAGCTCGTGCATCAAGCTACAAAGGCGGAACATCAAGTGCAAGATGACTTCAAGTACGCCAAGTACTCGTCCAAGACCTACAGCTTCTCCAATAACCAAGCTTCAACACCTCCTCCAACATCTACATCAACCAAACCTTCTACAAACAACGACGACAAGTCGAGTTACAAGAAAAATTCGACAAGTTCAAGTCGTCCTACTCCTACTACAAGCAACTTCAAGCCGCGTGCTTCGTCATCTACTCCGACCGATGAGACCATCAAGACAAGCTCCTTCAAGTGTTTCACTTGCGGCGGCCGAGGCCACAAGTCCTACGAATGCACCAACAAGCGCACCATGATCCTCAACGACGACGGCATCTATGACTCAATGAGTGATGAGGAGATGGAAGCTCTTGAGCAAGTGGCCATGCACCGGCGAGTGAACGAAGATGAAGATGACCAAGTCTTTTGTGATGAGGATTCGAGCCCCGCTCTCGTTGTCTCCAAGGTCTTGACTCTTCAACATCAACAAGAAGACGACCAAAGATGCCACATCTTCCACACAAAGGCCGGCATCAATGGAAGGTCCGTCAAGGTCATCATCGATGGAGGTAGTTGTCACAACTTGGCAAGTGAAGAACTATGCTCCAAGCTTCAATTGGTCAAGAGGAAGCACCCGAATCCCTACAAGGTTCAATGGCTAAGTGACTCCGGCACTATACGAGTTGAACATACGGTCCAAGTCTCCTTCAAAATTGGTGCATATGAGGACACTTTGGAATGTGATGTGGTCCCAATGACGGTTTTCCACCTCCTTCTTGGACGACCATGGCAACTCGACCGTGGTGTCTTCCACAACGGGCGCACCAATCACTATAGCTTCAAGATGAAAGGGAAGGAATATGTGCTACGACCTATGTCTCCTAGTCAAGTGATAGCCGACAAGCAAGCCACCCATCATAGAGACAAGAGTGAGAAAGTGATCCACCAAAAAGTGAGTGAGAGCCACAAGCCAAACTTGAGCACCTCTTCGCCTAGAGAGAAAAACCTCATCCTATTTGCCACCAAAAGTGAGATGAGAGAAGTGTGTGAGAACCCATCTAGTGTGATGCACTTTGTCCTTGTGTGCAAGGATGGAGAGCCAACAACTAACACCTCTCATGAGCTACCTTTAGTGTTTAAATCTCTTTTGCAGGAATTCCAAGATGTTTTCCCCGATGAGCTACCTCCGGGTCTACCTCCTCTTTGAGGCATTGAGCATCGAATCGACCTCATCCCCGGAGAACCTCTCGCAAACAAAGCTCCATACCGAGTCAATCCCGAAGAAACCAAGGAGATTCAACGGCAAGTACAACAACTCGTCGACAACAGTCATGTCCGTGAAAGCCTAAGCCTGTGTGCCGTTCCCGTTATACTTGTGCCTAAACCTGATGGAAGTTTCCGCTTGTGTTCCGATTGTAGACCTATACATGCTATTACCGTTCGCTATAGGAATCCCATTCCTCGCTTAGATGATATGCTTGATGAACTTAGTGGAGCCAACTTTTTCTCAAAAATTGATCTTAAAAGTGGCTATTATCAAATCCGCATACAAGAGGGTGATGAATGGAAAACTGCTTTCAAAACCAAATTTGGTTTATATGAGTGGTTACTTCGACGATATTCTTGTGTTTAGCAAAACCATGAAAGAGCATCTTGATCATGTTAGGACTGTTTTGCAAACCCTTCGAAAGGAAAGTCTTTATGCAAACATGAAAAAATGCACATTTGGTGTTGACAAAGTGGTTTTTTTGGGTTTTGTTGTATCCTCAAAGGGTGTCCATGTTGATGAATCTAAAATTGAAGCAATTAAAACTTGGCCCCAACCCACCAATTTGCAACAAGTGCGTAGCTTTCTTGGTCTTATGGGTTTTATCGTTGCTTTGTGAAAGATTTTAGCACAATTGCCGCTCCTTTGCATGCTTTGAGTAAGAAGAATACTCCTTTTGTTTGGGGAACTTTGCAATCCACCGCTTTTGATGAGCTCAAGTCTTTGCTTACTCATGCTCTGGTTCTTGCTTTGCCTAATTTTGACAAAACTTTTGATGTTCATTGTGATGCAAGTGGTACCGGAATTGGCGGAGTTTTGATGCAAGAAAAACGAGCCATTGCATATTTTAGTGAAAAATTATCCGGTGCTCAACTTAACTATCCCATCTATGACAAAGAATTGTATGCTTTAGTGCATGTGCTACATGTTTGGGAACATTACCTTAGATCGCATGAGTTTTTCATCCATACCGATCATGAAACGCTTAAGTACTTAAAAGGTCAAACTAAGTTGAACAAGCGTCATGCCAAATGGAGTGAATTTATTGAATCTTTTCCCTATGTGATCAAGTACATTAAGGGTAAAGAAAATGTAGTTGTCGATGCCCTTTCACGCATATGCACGCTTGTCACTAAACTTGAGTTGAATGTTATTGGCTTTGAGCACATAAAAGAATTGTATGCTAACGACCCATCTTTTGCTATTCCTTATGCTAAGTGTTTGACGCATACTTCTTGAAAACAATATTACATCAAGGATTGTTATCTTATGAGAGCTAACAAACTACGCATTCCCGAGTCTTCTCTTCTTTTGCTCCTTTTGCAAGAGGCTCATGGAGGCGGACTCATGGGACACTTTGGACGCGACAAGACATTCGCCATGCTCTCCAAGAACTACTTTTGGCCCAAGATGTTCTGCGACGTCTCACGCTTCACCAACCGATGCTCTACATGTCGCAAAGCTAAGTCTAAAGCTCAATCTCATGGTCTTTACATGCCTCTCCCTATTCCTTATCAACCTTGGGAAGACATTAGCATGGATTTTGTACTTGGTTCGCCTAGAACTCAAAATGGAAAGGATTCCGTGTTTGTTGTTGTGGATAGATTTTCTAAGATGGCACATTTCATTCCTTGCAACAAGATAGACGATGCTTCACACATTGCAAATCTCTTTTGTAGGGAAATCTTGCGACTCCATGGAGTACCAAAGACAATCGTCTCCAATCGTGACGTCAAGTTCTTGAGTTACTTTTGGAAGACCCTATGCGCCAAGCTCGGAATCAAGCTCTTGTTCTCATCTGCATACCATCCTCAAACCGACGGCCAAACGGAGGTGACGAACCGCACACTATCCACTCTACTTCGTGTCTTGACCAAGAAGAACATCAAGGAGTGGTAAGCATGTCTACCCATTGCCGAGTACGCCTACAACCGTGCAAGACATTCGACTACCGGCAAGTCCCCTTCGAGGTCGCTCACGGCTTCAACCCGTTGTCCCCATTGGACATTCTACCTCTTCCTCTACAAGAGCGCACCAACATGGATGCGAGTGCACGGGCAAGCTACATCAAGAAGATGCATGAGGATACAAGACAAACCTACGAGCGCCAAGTACAACGACTAGCGACCAAGCTCAACGTCAACAAGCAACCCATGGTCTTCAACATTGGTGATCTAGTGTGGCTACACCTTCGCAAGGACCGCTTCCCCAAAGAACGCAAGTCCAAGCTTCTTCCTCGAGCCGATGGACCTTTCAAGGTGCTAGCACGCTACAACGACAACGCCTACAAGATCGACCTACCTCGAGACAAGTACAATGTGAGCAACATCTTCAACGTCAAGGACCTCGCACCATACCAGGGAGATGAAGCTTTTGATCCGAGGTCCGATCTCTCTCAAGGGGGGGGGGAGTGATGTGGAGCATCCCTCACTCATCCCCATGGACGCACCTACATCTTCCTCAACACCACGTGGACCCATGACTCGAGCTCGAGCTAAAGCTATTGAAGATAAGGTGAACTCGCTCCTCTCCAAACTCCCTCTTCCTAATCATGAGACATGGCTACTACCTCATTCAGAAACTCTATGTGTAATCAGGTACTTGGGAACGAGCCAAGGAATAGCTAATTGTAAGAGCCAAGACGACGAGGACCCCAAGCGTGATGGAGAAGAAAAGCTGCTGAAGCTACAGGCGTCGGACGACCGACCAAGTCCGGACGTCCGACGACTCCCAGGCCACGGACGACCGACGCCCTCCGGACGTCCGGCAGCTGGGCACCCGAATGGAAATTCACGGAAGATCGAAGCCACCGGACGACCGGACAACCCGTACTAGAGCCGAATCTATGGACGTCCGACGATCCACGGAGGTCCGGGCCTTCCCGAAGCCCCGGACGACCAGCCCTCACCGGACGAGCGACGCACCCGAGTCCGAGCCGAATCTACGGACGTCCGAGCCCTGCCGGACGTCCGGACCGTCACGAGCCTCCGGACGTCCGGCCCCTGAGTGATCGCGCCCGCGGGCTGGAGCCCTTGTACCCCTTCACTTCGCCCCCATTTGCACTAAGACTATAAATAGACCTCCTCCTCCTCCTAGTTAGGGTTAGCAAAGGATTAGCTCATATTTGTGTGAGAGCTTTGCTCATCCACTTGGTTACCTTCTCCTCGGAGATCGCGCCTCCTCGGAGAAGATCCTTCCAAGAGGATTCAAGACCCCCTTCTAGGGTGGACCCCCATCAAGACCTCCTCACGGAGAAGAACGGCTTCTCGTGTATCTTTACTTTGTTGATTTTGAATCTTGTGCTACCTTATGTGTTCGGTGATCTAGCCCTTGTGTGATCGATACTTGTCGGTCTAGTGTTCCTCTTGTGTGTTTTTCCTTGTGTCCTTCCGCTTGTTCGTCGTGTTCTCCTCGTAGGATCCTCTCCAAACATGAAAGATCTCCGACTAGGGCTCCGCCCTACATCACTAGGGTCCACAAAATCTTGTGGGCCTACAGCTGGGCCGGCCCATTAATGTCGGCGAAATCTCGTGGGCCTTTAGCTGGGCCGGCCCATTATGATCCACAAGAATTTTGTGGGCCTTTACCTGGGCCGGCCCATTATGGCACACAAAAATCTTGTGGGCCTTTACTGGGCCGGCCTAATATGGCCCGCGAAATCTTGTGGGCCTTTAGCTGGGCCAGCCCATTATAGTCCGCAAAATCTCGTGGGCCTTTGACTGGGCCGGCCCATTATGGTCCGCAAAATCGTGTAGGCCTTTAGTTGGGCCGACCCATTTAAACTTGATGGGTTGTGCCACGTGTCGATGTATCATAGGCGCCTTCTGTCCAATGAGTGGATGACATCTGTCCCAACGATGAGCCGACACGTGTTTCCTCCATCCAATGATGATTTTACATGTGGAAATTTCCCATTGGTCGGGGCTGTTAACGGGTTATCGAATCCAAAATCCGACCCGATAGCTTAACGGTGTTCCGTTACGGTGGATGCCACGTGTCGGTCACCCTTGACGAAAGCACTTCTGTGACGCGCGATTTATCGTCATGGAAGTGGACACTTCCGTGATGATAATTTTGGTAATGTCATGGAGCACTTCTACGACAGCACAGGTATGACTATCTTGATTCTGTCATAAATTTGTCATGGATGTACATGCATGACAAAAAACGCGACCTACTGTGACAAAAACGTATCATCACGGAAGTGTGTTTTTTGTAGTGTTTTATATGGAGGACGTCCCCCTTCCGGACCCTGTTCGGATGGCCCTTCCTAAGTTTAATGATGCTCCTTTGAAGAAATGCCGCAGTTGGCGCCCTCGGAGCCCCAAGGAGGAAGATAATAGAGAGGTCCTTTACCTGATGGGCCGGATACAAACGCTGGCCAAATCAGGATTGACAATAGTCGAGGTTATGTCCATATGTATAATGCGGGGGGTGCAGCCACTTCAATATCGTGGACACTCTATGTGGCACTTCAATGGAGAAGACGATGCCACCTGCTGCGGTCGTAAAGGTCCGGACTCCGTCGCTGCTCTAGCGAAAATACTGTCCGGATTATACAAAGGAGAGGAAGAGGAGTTCATCCGTATCAAGCCACGGGATGGGTTCTCCATGTACAACCCCCCAAGCTGGGCGAGCTGCTACTTTTTACTCCAGACCTTTCCGCATTCTTTGTCATGAATATTTACCTTGCTATTTCATAGCAGGAGCTGCGAAAAGCTGTGAGGGAGGTCCACAGCCCGCCTCCACAACCAGAGGACCCTGACCGGGCCCTCGACCCCGGACTCGAAGAGGATCCGGACATATTTGTGGAGCTGATTGACAGGACGTTCTATCAATTGAGCCGCGACAATGCCGTGGTGGCCATCGTAGCCGATTATCCTGGACTACTCCCTGCATCGCATGTAAGTAAAACCGGAGTCCCAACTTCCGGGAAGGATCCCCTTTTCTGCACTTCACCTATTGCACACATATGGTGCCTTACAGGGAAGGCCCTCGGGACGCCATGCCGAACCCGCAGTGACTCACCAACAAGGGGCACCGAAGCCGGGTAGGCTTAAAAGGAAGGCGGTCATGACAAAGATGCCGTTGCAGAGGTATGAAACAAAACCCCGCTCCGTGGTTGTCGTCTTTTAAAATATAATAACATCCATGTTTCCTAGTAGGAAAAACACTCGCCGGACTATATCCGGAAAGGCTGCCGGTCACGCCTCCACCAGTCGGGCTCCAGAGCCGGACATAGAGGCGGACGCTAACATGGGGCGAACGTCGGATGTTCCTCCTACAGAGGATGCGGATAGGCTATCCGCTACAAATTCCGAAGTGGAGAGTGCTATGAATCACAGGCGTCACCGGGCCGTACTCCGTGACGCTTGTTTCTCCCAAGAGGCGTTCGATGCCTTCAATTCAGGAGATGCGTACATTTGAGCTGCTCAAAATGGTCTTGCCAGATCCACGGACCAGTATGTAAAGGATATACGGGTGAGGAAATCTAATAATTATGTATATCAGTAGCCCCTGAGACTTGAAACAATTGACACAACTGATTTAAGGATCATTATTTGTGCAGGTTCTTACAGAGAAGAATACCCAATTGTCTCAAGAGCTGGAAGAGTGCAAAGCCCAGCTATGGGCCGCAGTTGCCGCGCTGAAGGAGTCCGAGAAGGCCCCCTCTGGTAACACTTGTCTCTATTGCAAAGAATGACAGGTACCAGATAGTATGCGGCATGCATGCAAATCTAACAATAGATTCTGCAGATGACTCCGGAGTGAATTTGGAGGTCGTGATAGGGAATGAGCCGCATGCCCAACGACAGCTAAAGGCTGGTGAGCGCATGCTTAAAAAGGTTAGGCAGGAGAAAAACAATCTCCAATATGCCAATATCCAGCTGGGCGTGGAACTGAAAGATGTTCGGGCCCAGCTTGCTGACTCCGTAAAGGAGAATAAGAGGCTTCGACGCGGCATTTTCAGTAAGTGCTTGAACGAACTTTTAAAGAGTTCGGCGAAGAAACCGGCTAACAGAGTTATATTTGCAGGTATGCTGACGGGTCGTCCCGAGGAGGAGATGCCCAGGTCTGCGGGTGATCTTCTGCCAGAGCTCTCACAACTACACGAACAAGTTTGGCAGGTGATGCAGAGCATTGCCCAAGCCTTGTGTCCATCCGTCTCCCTGCCAGGAGGCATGGGGGAGCTTGTAGAGAAGCTCAAGGGAGCGCGGCGGCGCTTCCGATTATGGAAGATATCAGCCTGCCGACAAGGTGCGAGGGAAGCCTGGGCCATGGTGAAGACGCGGTATACCAAGGCTGACCCTAACCACATGGCCGAGGTCGGACCTGTGGGGCCTGATGGGAAAGAGATCCCCGTCAGTTTGGTGTATGACCAAGTAGAATTAGCTGCAAAGTATTCCCAACAGGATTGTAGGCTAGATAGCCTGTTGGATGGTATAGAAGAAGAATTTAGTCAGTCTAAGTGATTGTGTACTTCAAGTGACATATATTGTCCCTAGCCGGATTGTGAATCATTTGTCATGGCATACCTTTTCACTTCGACCTCTGGACCCGATAGTTTGGAGTGTATCCGAATACCCACTCAGATATGTAAAAACCGGGGTACGCGTAGAAACCAGGCGTAGGGGTCATAAGTGCTTGAACAGACAAGTATCCAACTAGCTATGTTATATTACATGGATAGTAAGAAACATCATCCAGGGAGAATAGTTCCATTAAGGGTTACTTTCCCTGGGTACGCATGCCCTAATGTGCATGTCTGAACTGCGAAAAGAGACGCAGGCTATAAACATCTGGGGGCATGTATTAAAATAAATAAAAGTCATCTTTTGTTCACCGACCGAGTATTCCCTTAAGAACGCTAGCTTTCGGCTTCACCCAGTCTGAAGTACACATCCGGCTGACCCTGCAGTAACAATCACAGAGGTGCTCCCCTTATGCCCTAGCCGAATTAACGGGAACGTAGGGCATAAACACAAGAGCCAGGCAACCCAGCTTGGCCAAAACTTAAGTCATATCGATGCATATAATGGCGAAAAAAGGTACATGTGGAAGAATAACACATGTGTGGGGCATAGAGCCCGGAAAATAGTTATATTAAGCTACTGTATAAGAAGCCCCCAGGTATAATGAGCGCGGTTAGCGCATCAAGATTGTGTAGTCAAGACACAATTTAGCCTTTTAAGGCCTTGAAGAAAAAGGAAAAAAGAAAGAGATAAAAGACAGATAACGGATATGTAAAAAATTGACGGAGGTAAGGAGACGAACATAGAGTCCGGCACTAAGCGTAGAACCTTCAAAGTCTGGCTGCGTTCCATGGGTTTGGCTCGAGTCGACTGTCTGATGCATCCCGCAGACGATACGCTCCACCGGTCAGAACTTGGTCAATAATGAAGGGACCTTCCCATTTGGGCTTGAGCTTGTTCTTTTTCTTCTCCGGTAGGCGTAGAATGAGTTCGCCAACGTTATAGGTTTTGTCCCGTACTCCTCTACTTTGATACCTTCGAGCCTGTTGCTGATAGAAGAACGGGCTTTTGCCACGTCACGCTCCTCCTCCAGTTACAACATTCGGTTCCCGTGAGATCCCATCTTGGGGCCTTTTCTGCATCCTGCCGGAGGGGGATTCGATCACGGAGGGCTTCTACATCAACTCTATTGCCCTTCTGATGAAGCGTGAGTAGTTTACCTCAGAGCTACGGGTCCATAGCTAGTAGCTAGATGGCTTCTTCTCTCTCTTTGATTCTCAATACCATGTTCTCCTCGATGTTCTTGGAGATCTATCCGATGCAATCTTCTTTTGCGCTGTGTTTGTCGAGATCCGATGAATTGTGGATTTATGATTAGCTTATCTATGAATATTATTTGAATCTTCTCTGAATTCTTATATGCATGATTTGATATCTTTGTAATTCTCTTCGAACTATCGGTTTAGTTTGGCCAACTAGATTGGTTTTTCTTGCAATGGGAGAAGTGCTAAGCTTTGGGTTCAATCTTCCGGTGTCCTTTCCCAGTGACAGTAGGGTCAACAGGGCACGTATTGTATTGTTGCCATCGAGGATAAAAAGATGAGGTTTACATCATATTTGCTTGAGTTTATTCCTCTACATCATGTCATCTTACTTAATGCGTTACTCTATTCTTCATGAACTTAATACTCTAGATGCAGGTAGGAGTCGGTCTATGTGTGGAGTAATAGTAGTAGATGCAGGCAGGAGTCGTTCTACTTGACACGGACGTGATGCCTATATTTCATAATCATTCCCTTAGATATCATCATAACTTTGCGCTTTTCTATCAATTGCTCGGCAGTAATTTGTTAACCCACCGTATTATTTGCTATCTTGAGAGAAGCCTCTAGTGAACCCTATGGCCCCCGGTCTATTTTCCATCATACTAGTTTCGGATCTTCTATTTTCCATCATATAAGTTTCCAATATACTATTTTGCAATCTTTTACTTTCCGATCTATAAACCAAAAAACCCCAAAAATATTTACTTTACCTTTTGTTTAGTTTTATCTACCTCCATCAGATCTCACTTTTGCAAGTGACCGTCAAGGGATTAACAACCCCTTTATCGCGTTGGGTGCAAGTTGTTTGATTGTTTGTGAAGGTATTGGTGATTTGTGCGTTGTTTCCTACTGGATTGATACCGTGGTTCTCTAACTGAGGGAAATACTTATCTCTACTTTGCTGCATCACCCTTTCCTCTTCAAGGGAAAAACCAACGCAAGCTCAAGAAGTAGCAGAATCTAGGTTCCGCTATTGTTTATAGACCGGAGAGGTGTCTCGTTCAAGTCTACATAGTTCTCGAACCCGTAGGGTCCGCACGCTTAACGTTCGATGACGATATAGTATTATATGAGTTATGTGATTTGGTGACCGAATGTTGTTCGGAGTCTTGGATGAGATCACAAACATGACGAGGAGTCTCGAAATAGTCGAGAGTTAAAGATTGATATATAGGATGATGGTATTCGGACAGCGGAAGTGTTTCAGGGGGTACCGGGTACCTTATCGGGTCACCGGAAGGGGTTCCGGGCACCCCCGGCAAAATATATGGGCCTTATGGGCCAAGAGGGGAAACACACCAGCCACTACTTGCTGGTGCGCCCCCCATATGGGCCTTCCTAAGGAGGAGAAGGAAAGGGGAGAAGGGAAAGTGTGGATTAAGATTCCCACTTCCTTCCCTCTCCCCCCTCTTTCCTCTCCCCTTGGAGAAACATGGCAGGAGGCTCAGGGCAAGGCAGGGCCCCTAGGGGGCGGCCGCCAGCCCTAGGGCGTGCCCTAGCCTCTCCCCTCCCCCTCCCACCTATATATATGTGGGAGGGGGCACCTAGCACACACCAGATCAATTGTTAGCCGTGTGCGGCGCCCCCCTCCACCGTTTACACCCCCGGCCATATTTTCGTAGTGCTTAGACGAAGCCCTGCGGAGATCACTTCACCATCACCGGCACCACACTGTCGTGCTGACGGAACTCATCTACCACCTCGACGTCTTCCTGGATCAAGAAGGCGAGGAATGTCACCGAGCTAAAAGTGTGCAGAACACGGAGGTGTCGTGCGTTTGGTACTTGATCGGTTGAAGCGCGAAGAAGTTCGACTACATCAATTGCGTTGTGAAACACTTCCGCTTATGGTCTACGAGGGTACATAGACACACTCTCCCCCTCGTTTCTATGCATCTCCATGGATAGACCATTGCGTGTGCGTATAATTTATTTGTTTTCCATGCAATGATTCCCAACAGTGTGGCCGCCTTTAAATAGCGGATTTTGATGAGGCCAGGCATCCGGGCGCATCATGACGCCGGAGTGGGTTTCTCGGCTGGTGAGCCTGCTTAGTGGCGGCATACGGACTGACAGAGATTTGAACGGGCGTGGTAGATATTTGTCTCGTCCCATCCTGTCACGTGTCTCCGGCATTGAACAGGTGCAGACACTGGAGACACATTGTGGGCGGCGCCCTTGGCCGGCTCACCGCTTTAATAGTGGAGGCAGTGAGAGGTCGCGGAGCCATCTTCAATGTGGAGCGACACGCTCTACAACAGCATGAATGTGGGCAACTAGCGCCGAGCGGGAGTACGCGTGGGTGAGGGAGAAGGGGTTTATCAGAAGCGGGCGTGGGAGCGGTCCAGACTCCCGCAAAGCTCCCCCATGTTTGTCTCTAGTTTGCGGGAGAAAGTACGTCCGGACCATGCCGTGGACCGATACATGACCGCGTTGGATGGCTTCTGCGGCCCGGGCTGATGCGGGAGGTTTGAGGGTTGGCGTTGGAGATGCCCTAACATATCAAAAGATTTGCTTTTGAAGAGTTAAGTGACATCAAGTCAAGCTCCTATTCGGTTCAGCTGCTCGATTTTTTAGGAAAAATCCTTCATCGGCTTTAAATTTTGAGAGGATGAAGGGTGTGCTCAACAAAAGATACCCCTCGTGCTACTGCTCCTTCTCGCTCCATGGCCTCCACTCGGTGTCGCCTCTATCCCCCGGCCACCACGCATGGCCACCGACACCCTAGCGACCTCTCGACCCATGGTAGATTCGCTTGTGTCAAGCCCTGGGCTGGAATTGACTGAATTTAACACTCAAACACACAATTTCAGAGAGAATTTGGGGGATCGATCTAGGGTTTGTATTCCTTGCAAAAGAGGAAAGTAGCAGGAATACGCCAAAGGTGGCTAGGCTTTATACCCGGTTAGAATTATCATGCCAAAATGAGAGAAAAGAAAGTGACTTTGTACCCATTACAACGAGGAGAAAGCAAGAAAGAGCATGTGTTGTGTCAAAAAATGAACAACAACAACCTCAGTGATCGCAGCGGTTGGATGAGGGATCTACGGAGGAGCTTGGTCTCCAGTAGCGAACCGTTATCTTTAGCATGGAGACACTAGATGGCAGATCAAGGGCTTAGGCGACTTTCGACACGCAGGAACAAGGGAGCTAGCGATTGAACTTTTGTTTTGCACTAGTACTTCCTGACAATACCCCCCAATTGAGACTGAGCTTGTCCTCAAGCTTGAAACGAGGGGAAATCTTCTGGATAAATGCGGAATCTGCCCATGTAGCTGCTTCTTCTGGCATATTTATCCACTTAACCAACCATCTGACAACATGAATGCTAATATTGCCCTGGGGGTCTTGGAATGAGTTTTCCATCCAGTATGGCTTCAGGTTCCATCTTTATAATTTGACCAGGGCCGACGAGTGGTAAATGTTTGGAGGGAACCACTTGAGGACCTATATGCTTTTTTAAGCTGACTCACATGAAAAGTATGGTGTAGTTGGCAGCCTTCAGGAAAAAGGAGGTGATAATCAGCCTTACCAATTTTGTGCAAAATTCTAAATGGGCCATTGAATTTTGAATGGAGCTTGAGGCGCCTGTGTAGACTCAATGAGGTGTGTCTGCATGGCTGCAATTTTAAGTAGGCCATATCACAAACATCAAAGGATCTCTCGTGCCTCTTTTTGTCTGCATAATTCTTCATCATGTGCTGGGCCTTCAACAAGTTTTGCTTGATCACTTCCAATGCCACTTCTCTGTTTTAGAGAATATTGTCACTATCATCAGAGGTGGAGTCAGGGAGTGCATATTCTGCTATCATGGGCGGAGGAAATCCATAAAGAATTTGAAAAGGTGTTGATACGTCTTTGTCGTATCTACTTTTCTAAACACTTTTGCTATTGTTTTGGACTCTAATTTGCATGATTTGAATGAAACTAACCCGGACTAATGTTTATCCAGCAGAACTACCATGGTGTTGTTTTTGTGCAGAAATAAAAGTTCTCGGAATTGGACGAAACTTTTTAGAGATTTTTTATGGAATATAAAAAATACTGGAGCAAAGATCCATAGGAAAGGATCCACTAGTGGCCCACAAGGCACTTGGGCACACCCAAGTACCTTGTGGGCCCCACGTGGCTCCGCTGACCCTAATCTCAAGCGTATAAATTCCTATTTCCCGAGAAAAAAATAAGAGAAGGCGTTTCATCATGTTTTACAATACGTAGCTGTCGCCACCTCCTGTTCTTCATCGGGAGGCCACACCATAGTCCGCTCGGGGCTCCGGAGAGGGGGATTCGTCGTCAACATCATCACCAACCCTTCTTCATCACTAATTTCATGATGCTCACCACCGGGAGTGAGTAATTTCTTCGTAGGCTTGCTGGACGGTGATGCGTTGGATGAGATTTGTCATGTAATTGAGTCAATTTGTTAGGGATTGATCCCTAGTATCCACGGCGTTCTGAGATTGATGTTGCTATGGCTTTGCTATGCTTAATGCTTGTCACTAGGGCCCGGGTGCCATGATTTTAGTTATGAACCATAATTCCCTAGGTTGCACACTTCCCTGTGTTGATTGTTCATCAGTGAATTCCTTTGGTTCAGGATCCAAGAGCAAATGCCGGAAATTTTCTTGGATCTTGTCAAAAATCTTTGGATCGTGATAAAGTTCCTGTTCACCATACCTTGAAATTCCTAGAATTCTTTCTTATCTTCCTCACAATGTCGTTGCAGCGCCTTGATTTCAGGCTCCAGTGACTCTAGCTGCAGACCAGACGTGTCAACAGTTTGCTTCGACATTGTTTGGACCTTTGCTCCAGAGAGATGCAACAACAAGGTGGGAAGGGTGGGAATTCGTAGGTGAAATCACCCCAGATCTACCGCCCACAACACTGACTCCAACGCCCGCCACCTTGAAGCATGATCCGAGTTGAGTAGCTAGGATTTCACCGCCGGAAAAAGGTTTTCCGGCAACCAGTGCTGAACTCCGACTACCTCCGAGCAGTGCCACTCGGCGCCTCCTTTCACCACCACCCCGGAACGACAGCTTGCAGAGGGGATTTTACGGCTGAGCCCAACCTCTACTTGCCACAGATCACGCCCCTGCCAAGAATTGACTGGCTCTATATACCAATTGTCAAGCCTTGGGTTGTACTTGACTAAATTTAACACTCGAACACACAATTTCAGAGAAAATTTGAGGGATCGATCTAGGGTTTGTATTCCTTGCAAAAGGGGAAAGTAGCAGGAGCACACCACATGAGTCTAGGGTTTATACCCGATTACAATTATCATGCCAAAATGATAGAAAGGAAAGAGGCTTTATAGCCATTACAACGAGGAGAAAGCAAGACGGAGCATGTGGTGTGTCAGAAAATGAACAACGACAGCCTGAATGATCGCAACAGTTAGATGAAGGATCTATGAAGGAGCTTGGTCTCCAGTGGCGAACCATTATCTTCAGTAGGGAGCCACTGGATGTTAGATCAATGGCTGAGACGACCTTCGGCATGCAGGAACATGGGAGCTAGTGATTAACCTTCGGATTTGCACTAGAACTTCCTAACAGCTCACCAGCCGGCACTACGGGCGTGTTTGGTTACATTGCCAATCGAGCCTGGCTCTAGTGAGCCGATTTGAGGGGATGCAGGCAAAAAGACCCCAGATGCACATAGTTTGGTTGCCTGCATGTACCTTAGTTGTACGAGAGAACCATTTTTGACCCGGCGTTTGGTTGCCCGCGTTGCATTAGGCGCACATATACATGGTGTTTGGTTGCAACCTGCATAAGTGTTGTCACCACTTCTAAATAGTGGTGATCTTACCACACACAATCTCAACATGTAGTGCCAGCTAGTTAAACAAATGACAGTTCATCCTAACTACTATCAAATGACAGAAGAAATTATTAAGAGCCATTGGCTAAATAGGGGATAGTTCATCGGTGTTGCTGCTACCAGATCTTCCTCTTCATCTTACTCTTCTAATGCTTCTGCTTCTTCTGCTTCTGCTGCTCTTCTTCCTCTTCTTCAAATACTGCACTGACCTCTGTTAAGCCACATTGCCTCTGCCCACTCCAACCTTTTGTTCTTCCAAGCGTCATTGTCAAATGCCTCCACACCATGGCCGGAGCTAACAACATCGTCAGGCTCGACCTCTTCCTCCTTAGGCACGCGTTCATCAAAGCCCCACTGGCGGATCCAGTTATGCATAATGCAACAAGCACAGACAAGCTTAACCTGAGTGGAGTATGGGTGGAATGGCTTCTGATCCAGGATCTTAAACCTATTCTTCGGAGCTCCAAATGCCCTCTCAACAGTTACTCTAAGGCTGGAGTGTCTGAGATTAAACAACTCCTGTGCAGTCCTAGCATAGTTCCTACCAGATAACTCATTGCGATGGTACCTGGTTTTCCTGAAGGGTGGAAGAACACCCGGCCGACATGCATAGCCAGCATCTTCAAGGTAGAACTTGCCGTCGGCGATGTTGAACCCATCAGGTCGACTCATGTTGTCACTGAGAATGTTAGCATCATGCGTTGACCCCTCCCAGCCAGCCAACACATATGTGAACTTCAGATCAAAGTCAACAACAGCAAGCACATTTTGGCAGTGCTTCCTCCCCTGTATGTTGCAGACTTTGACCGAGGAACTCTGGCAGTGACATAAGTACCATCTATTGCCCCAATGCAATCCTGAAAATGGCATCACAAGCCTGTGTTAGTGCTCAACTTGAACAATACAAGCATATCAAGCCATGAAAAGTGTATATTGTCAATACTCACGTTGAAGTACGGATACCATCTTGGGCTTCTGCGAATCTTGGGTGGAGTCTGGCCACATGGTCTCCTGATCATGTCTCCTCTAAGCTCCCCAACAGCAAAAAGCACCTGCTTGAAGTACCTAGAGATGGTCTCCATTGATCTCCTGAACGTGTTGTGAATGACCCTGAACCTCTGGTTATGGCCAACAACATGGAGGAACATGGCCACTTGCTCTTCCACACTGGTGTTGATGTTGTCTTGTAGTAGCCCCCCTGCTCCTAAAGGTCTCGACAAGCCTAGAAAATGGTGCTCTTTTCATTCGAAGCATCCACAGAGCCTCGACATCATTGCAGTTGTAGATGTAGTTCAGATTTTGGATCCTCTTGTTCCTGGATAAACATGGGACCATAGCGGATCAAAGGTCACCCAGCACGATGAACAGCTCTCTCGTGCATGAACATGACCCATGCCTGAATCACACTTATCAGTGTTGCTGCCTGAATTATCAGCCTCATCCGTGCGTCCATAACCTAGTCGACATCAACGGTTCATTCAGTGGGGAATCGATCATACACCTTGCCTAATGGCCTAACCACCGACCTAACAAAGGGGGGAGGGGGTGCTGCTTACCGGCATTGGAGACGAGGACGATGTATGGGGAGCCATGGCACAGACAAGGTCGACCTGACGGTGGCCAACAGCAGGGGGGTCACCAGATTCGCCGCAAATGTCGCCACCTCTTCCGCAGCCGCCACCGCCTCTAGCGCAGATCTGAAATCGCAGCCGCCGCCAGTGGTGAGGCAGTAGGGAAGAAAGGGGTGAGTCAGTAGAAAGGGGAAGTGGCTATGGGTGAGCGAGTAGAAAGGGGGTGAGGCTAGATTTTGCGCCGGGACGGCGCGCCAGATTTCCCATCTCCCGCCATCCCCCTGGCCCTCACGCTGCACCCGCCCGTGCGACCTTGCACCGCACTCAGCCTGGCTCGCGAGAAACTGCTGATCCGAGTGTTTCCAGCGAGTCAGGCTCTGGGCTGCTTTGAGAAGCGTGCGATGCAGGCCCAACAGTGAAACCAGGCAACCAAACGGGCCTCTCCCTTCCCGCGCAGGCCTGGTTGGGCTCGATGCTGGCAACCAAACATGCCCTACTGCCAGAATCGCCGCATATCTTCCCTGTCGCTGTCAGGAGCTGGTGGGCGAATATGGCCATACCGAGCTTTGCTTTGTTGAAAACAGAACGTGCGGACAACCACTATCTCGTAGAACACCCACGGAAGAGCTAAATGGTGTGGAACCCCGCCCATGCCATTGACCTTCTGAAAGCCAGAGTTCCGCCATGGGTGCTTTTCGGCGACGGGCAAGCACGAGTTTGAGAAGAATCGAGCTCCTCGAAGCCTGCTGGACACCTCCTTAGCCCTGCCGTCTGCCCGTAGCCTCGGCGTCGCCACACCGCCACCACAGAGGCTCTCAGCTCTTCCGCCGACAACATGTATGAAGAAATGCCTAGGTAATCTTTCTATTTTTTCATTGTTGTGTTACTGCTTTTGCACTCGAATTCAACATGGAATATTGCATTTAGTAGATGACGAGGTTAGGGAGATGTTCTGTGATGACTCTTCGTCGAGGAGGAAGAAGATGACGATGATTCTGAGATGGCCATTGACATGATCGAGAGAAGTTCATAACTAGTTTCAAGATGATCTTGCCGAGCACTTGTGGTGACTTCATAGCACTTGACTGTTGTGCTTTCATTTGGATTGTTACCTCATTTTGGGCCCTTCCGTGCGTTTGAGTTTGAGTAATTAAAATTATAAACTTTAGAGTTGTAATATTCGTGAATTGTGCGAGCCTTACCTATCAAGTTTGGATTTAATATGTGTCTATAGATCTAGTTGAAATAGAGTATGTGCACCTGCGAAAAAAAGAAATAGAGTATGTAAACCAAAAGATAGAAGAATTGGCAAATATTTTTTAGTATGTAACCCAGCCATTTTCCTGAACATTTTTTAGTTGCATGATGAACATCAACCGTGGAAAATTATACGTTTTTTTATAAAGGATATTTCATCAATTGGTATATCAAGGTGATACAATAATTTTGAAGGAATGCCCAGCCTGTGCATAGCACCATGCACACAATCAACACATCCAACACAACCAAAAGTAAAAGATCGTCTTACAACAACAATTACAAAAAGTTTAGTCGAAGGTGGCGTAGATCCTATTCAAAAATTACACCATCAGTCATGAAGGAAGAAAACCTTCCTGGCTGCATGCTCCAGCTGGTAAACATCATCATAAAAAGGTATATCTTTCGGCTCTGCAGGATAGACCAAGTACGAAACCACCGCGTACATGCATGAATAACCTGCACAGGAGATGAAACACCTTGATTATTGAAAACAACATCATTCCTGATAAGTCACATTGCCCAACATAAGACAACCGCACTCATAAGAATATGTGCAGAAAATTATTTGTCTATACCCCAACCAATTGCCGAACATATTAAGAGCACCAAGTGGGGATATAAAGATTACAAGCTACTTGAACTAAGGTTCACACTGTATGAGCAAACTTACACTCAAAAAAACAAATGTTTAATAGACTTGTCAGATGACAAAGGACATGTGTTACTACCATATTAATTGCGACGTGCCAAGTTATCTATAGTTTAAACCACACCTGTTCAGAAATCAGATCATAAGTGTCACATCTTGCCCTTGTCCACTCTGGCTCTCGACTTATGCGGCCACGGGAGTCATAAGCGAACGGGAGGAACATGACAGGAGCTTGTGAGTCACTGGAACCTTCGCCTAAACTAACCTATGTTGCCACGTTAGGCTAAATAATCTAGGAGCAATCGACCGCCATTCATATTGTTCTACGCATATCTATTTTCTAATAACAACTTACTAGACACACACAATCATGAGATTTTATCATCATCTTGCCCTCATGCATAAAAAAAAATAAACTCGTTACAAGCAAATGTCCAAAAAACAAGAAGAAAAATAAGCAAACAAATTTCCAAAAAAGATTCATGTGACGGAAAACGATAGGCGGCGAGATGGCCAGATGGCCCATACAATGTTCACATCGCCTTGCCCGTTTGACAAGTGTCGTGCTGCTCGTGGCCCTCTGCTCAGCTCAACCCCGTTCGTCCCTGCAACTGCAAGAGCATAAAGTGTGCAGACGCGCGCCTCAACCTCCAACACCTCGAAAGCCAGCGCTCACACCCTCCATTTCCTCCCGTTTCTTGTAGCTAGCGGAGCCGCGTCTGCTGCACTCTCTGGCCATGGCAGCTGCGAGGCTGGGTCTGCCGCGGTTGATGCTGGCGATGCTTGTACTGCTGGCATTGCTCGGTGCAGGCGTCGACGGGAGGAACCACGTACACAAGAAGCCTCCTCGTGCTGGCGTCGGCTCTCGGCACGGCAGGGTCGGCGCGAAGGTGGGCACGGTGGCGTCGTCGCCGGCCGTTCCACCGGACGACGACGCGACGCCTCTGGCGCCGCCGCCGGGCGGCATTGTCCCGTCTGACCCGGCCACGCCGTTCCGGCCGGAGCCGTGCGTGTTCGACGTCCGGGCGTACGGCGCGACGGGCGAGAGCACGGCGAACGACACCGAGGCCTTCCGGGCGGCGTGGAGGGCGGCCTGCGCCGTCGAGTCGGCCGTGCTGCTGGTGCCGTCCGACGGCACCTTCACCATCTCCACCACCACCTTCTCCGGGCCGTGCAAGCCCGGCCTCGTGTTCCAAGTACGTACGTACACACTTGTGCTTGAAGCTTGATCGATACCATGCGCGTGCTTATGTGATTCCTGTTGGGCAAAATGTATTCCAAGCTACCAGTTATTGACACCACATATCGGTGGATGATGACATTGATCGCGGTGGTGCATGAGTAAGCAATTATCAGTGGGAAGCTAGATTAGATGAAAGAGGTCTCTGCAATTGTTACCCCTCTCCCTCTCCCTCTTCCTCTCCCCGGAGTCATCTCTCTCGCTCTCATCATGAAGCTACGAGAAGAGCGGAGAGAACAGCTACGAGAATTTGACCGGGAGTCACGTGTGGTAGAGGAAGGAGACAAGAGTGGGAGGAGTCACGGAGAGGAAAAGACCACAGCTTCACGAGTGTGTGTATCGCTCCACCTCATGTGTTGGGCTGGAAAGTCCCAGCACTAACCAAAACCATGCTAACGAACGGTCCATGGTGGGTGCAGGTGGACGGGGTGCTGATGCCGCCGGATGGGCCGGACTGCTGGCCACCGTCGGACAACCGGCGGCAGTGGCTGGTCTTCTCCGGCCTGGACGGCCTGACGCTGCGCGGCGCCGGCACCATCGAAGGCAACGGCGAGGAGTGGTGGAACCTCCCCTGCAAACCCCACAGGGTACGTATATCAATATCACACCAAGTCCCAAACAGTATTTCTCTCTGGTCGACACCTCAATGATCAGACGAGTTCCTCCACTTTTGCTCGCAGGGTCCGAACGGGTCCACGCTGCACGGGCCGTGCGACAGCCCCACGGTATGTATACATTGCGGCCACGCTTGCTAAACATTTGGTAGTACCTGTTGACGATGTCTCATCTATCGTGTGCGTGCTCGTGCTGCAGCTGATCAGGTTCTTCGAGAGCAGCAACCTGGTGGTGCGGGGCCTGAGGGTGGAGAACAGCCCCGAGTTCCACTTCCGCTTCGACGGCTGCAGCGACGTGCTCGTCGACGGGCTCTTCATCAGGTCCCCGGCCAACAGCCCCAACACGGACGGCATCCACGTCGAGAACACGGAGAGTGTCGGCATCTACAACTCCAAGATCAGCAACGGTACTCCATGCACGCAACGCAACTGCTTCTGTTCCTGTTGGTTGCACACTTGTTAACTTTGCTGTGTATGTGTGTGTGGCGTGAAGGCATCGAATTAATTTATTTTGTTGGCCGTGCAGGCGATGATTGCATCTCCATCGGGACCGGGAGCTACGACGTGGACATACAGAACGTAACGTGCGGCCCTGGGCACGGCATAAGGTAGGCGCACGCCCCGGTACATATACATACATACATACGGTTCAGGAGAAAACAGCAACACACCCGACGAAAACATCCAAAGGGCACTCTATAAATGCACGATGGCATCACCTTAGCTTCCACCATGTCTCTGGTCGCTCGTCGTGTTATGCACCGCGATTCGGCATCCTAGTCCCACACCACACGTGCCAGCTACTGTCCCTGGTCACATGACTTTTTATCTTGCGCCCAATAACAAGCCTTACAGTAAACCAGAATGTCGCAGAGCACACATGCGTCGGCACTCACTCACTCCATTGCTATGTGCTTGCATTGCAGCATCGGCAGCCTGGGCGTGCACAACTCGCAGGCGTGCGTGGCGAACGTGACGGTGCGGAACGCGGTGATCCGGAACTCGGACAACGGCCTCCGGATCAAGACGTGGCAGGGCGGCATGGGGTCGGTGTCCGGCATCACCTTCGACGGGGTGACCATGGAGAACGTGCGCAACTGCATCATCATCGACCAGTACTACTGCCAGGACAAGCGGTGCATGAACCAGTCCACCGCCGTGCACGTCACCGACGTCTCCTACGCCAACGTCCGGGGCTCCTACGACGTGCGCAGCGCGCCTATCCACTTCGCCTGCAGCGACACCGTGCCCTGCACCAACGTCACCATGGCCGAGGTCGAGCTGCTGCCCTTCAGCGGCGAGCTCGTCGACGACCCCTACTGCTGGAGCGCCTACGGGGCGCAGCAGACGCCCACCATCCCGCCCGTCTCCTGCCTGCAGGACGGCGTCCCGGAGTCCCTCCTCGACAACCCGGACCTCAAGTGCCGATGACAACAGTTTTGCAGAGTTCAGAGTTCTGAGTTGAGACAACAGTCGAGTCATGTGGAGTTGTACATGTGTGCTTCTGCTCCCTCTCGGTGAAGGTCCTACGTAGCTATCCGTTTGCCTCCCGGCCGGTGGAATTTGTTCTCCGAATTGGGTTCCACTTATTGTTATGGCCGCATTTGCATTCGGAAATGTTAACGCCCACACACGTGGGCGTTTGCACATCACCCACACGCCTCCACCACCACTCATTTTGTCACGTATGAATAGATGACATCAGCAGATTTTTTCTTGGTTTTCGGCTTAAAAATGTTGTATCTCCTAAATAAAAAACGAATCCGTTTTCACCATTAAATCCGTCTCGACAAGATCTTCAAAACTAGACCCCATGTTGATATGTTTCGACGAACTTTTTTTTTGTCAGAAGTTGCCATGATGTTTACACTGCAGTTGCCATAGGGCTTAAACTAAAGTTGCCATGTGGCAATTTTAGTTTGTAGATTATGCCAATTTTAGTATTTGATGATGGCAACTCCAGTACTTTGACCATTAAAATTATTTTTTGTATGAACCAGGGTAATTTTACGTGCATGTATCATGGCAATTTTAGTTTATGGTTCATGGCAAGTCTAGTTTCTTAATTCCCCGTTTTATAAATGTCAAAATTTACTTTTAAATGTAGAAAAAAATAGCTGAAACATATCATGGCAACTTCAGTTTAAACATCATGGCAATTCATATGCAATAGACATGTCAACTTTTAATTCAAAAAATTTCATCAAAACATATCAACATGGGATCTAGTTTGAAGATCTCATCGTGAGGATTTAATGGTGAAAACGGATTTTCAATCGGATTTTTCGTTTAAGAGATAAAACATTTTAAAACTGAAAATCCAAAAGATTCCTACATGCATGCATGCGATGACGTGGCAATCTGTTTACATTAGAGACGTGTGGTGCGTCTCCCTTCCTGCCACACGTGTGGCAGTTAGTGCGACCCTTTGCATTTGATGTTTTTCTAGGACAACGCTAACACCCACACGTGTGGTGGAAACCAAACCAGCCAACACGCAGTATAGCATACAAACTACGTCATGTCATCGCATGCCTGCATGTAGAAATCTTTTTGGATTTTCTGTTTTTAAAATGTTTTATCTATTAAACGAAAAATCCGATTACAGATCCGTTTTCACCACTAAATCCCTCGCGACGAGATCTTCGAAACTAGATCCCATATCAATATATTTCGATGATTTTTTGGTTAAAAGTTGACATGTCTATTGCACATGAATTGCTATAATGTTTACACTGAAGTTGTCATGATATGTTTCAGCTATTTTCTTCTACATTTAAAAGTAAATTTTGACATATTATAAAACACGGAATTAAGAAACTAGACTTGCCATGCACCATAAATAAAAATTGCCATGATACATGCACTTAAAATTGCCATGGTTCATACAAAAAAATATTTTCATGGTCAAAGTACTGGAATTGCCATCATCGAAAAACGAAAATTGCCATGATCTACAAACTAAAATTGCCACATGGCAACTTTAGTTTAAGCACTATGACAACTGCAGTGTAAACATCATGGCAACTTTTGGGCAAAAAAAATTTCGTCGAAACATATCAACATGGGGTCTAGTTTTGAAGATCTCGTCGAGACGGATTTAATGGTGAAAATCGATTTTTAATTCGCTTTTTTAATTAGGAGATAAAATATTTTTAAGCCGAAAACCAAAAAGATTTCTGCTGATGTCATCTGTTCATACGTGGAAAAATGAGTGGTGATAGAGGCGTGTGGGCGATGTACAAACGCCACACGTGTGGGCGTTAGTTTTTCCTTTTTTTGTTTTGGCACGAAAAGGAAACAATGGCTTTTGTCGATTGACATGTTACCTCACGCTACATGTTCGTTCTGAATGGAGTAAATAACATAACAGTTTGTCTAATTCACATCTAGATATTTTCTAAGGATGTCACATCTAAGCTTACATAAATATATAATGCGGGAATAAGAAATAAAAAAACTAGCAAAAAAAATAGACCACAAACAGAGTGGACATCAGCTTAGATGTGATATAACTATGTCACATCTAGATGTGTCCTAAACAGACCCATAACATAAAACTACTGTAATACGGGCTAAAGTTTCAGAAAACTACCATAACTAATATTTTTTTGCTGGTAACTATCAAGTCAGGGGTCGGCTGTTTCACAAAACTATGATGACCGAGTGTTTTACGATGAATCATGATTATGACAGTTGGACCCCACGTGTAAGAGCTCTGATTGTTCGACCGTTTGTTTGAACGTTAGGGATGGGCCTGCACACAAATTAAGAAAACATGTCCCAGTATGTTTTCAATCGGGGTCCTTGCATTTTTTTGCAAAAAGCAACCGGGTCTCTGTCGGTGTATTAAACATGGATGTATAATACCCTGACTCATGCACAGACAAGTAGTAGCTCTCCCGCCAAAGGAATGCCTTAATAAAAGTTATTAAGTCAAAGGAAGCACCTCTTTGAAAGATCAAGGAGCGCATCAAGAAGACCAAGACAAACTGCAATATGAAGCACTAGAAGTAGCTCTCGCCGAGAAGGTGAAGACCCGGCAAGACTTGCGGCAGGCAGGTCCCCGCCAACCACCAACGCTCCATCTCACCAGCCAGCTAGTAGCTATTCAGTGAAGTGTCGAGCCCGCAAGCAGCACGGTGGAGCTCGCCAGTATGTGGCAGCTCGCTGGAAAACAAGTTATCTTTATCGACACCTGTCCTAATGGCGTGTCAAGCTAATAGGAGGTAGTTGGGCAACCGGTGCATCAACCTTATTGGGGCTCCTCCTCCTCACGACACCTAGCGATGCATTCAATGCATTTTTTCCTAACTAGTAGAGTTAGATATGATAGCACTGTTTCTATCTAATCATTCTATAATGACCCTTTTGCCACTGTGGTAACCCCTTGAGCTATAAAAGGAGGGTCAGTGCAACCTTTACAAGGGTTCGAACCCATTGCAACCCCACGCATACGTATCCGTGTAGCTGCCCTCTCTTTGCGACTTGCCAGGGAGAGCGCTCCATGTATTTGTGCACACATCCATTCAATACACCAAAGCAGGAGTAGAGTTTTATGCTTCTCACCGGCCCGAACCTGGGTAAAAATCGTGGCGCCTCTTGTTGTTCTTGCTCTTTGCGTTGGGTGCACTCCCCTTGCCGAACCAGAAAGGGGCAGCATTGTTCCATAGATCGTCGGCTCCACGCCGATAGTCCCTGCTCCAAATTAAAGAACGAATCCCGGTAGCCATTGGCGCCGCTCCTCTCGCTCCCGAGCTCTCCTGCCCAGACCTTGCGCCGCCGCCTCCTCCGGCTGGCGAGCCGCCCGCCTCCCACCGCGGGTGATCACCGAGGCTCAACCCCGACTGCTCCTTCGCCTCACCTCCTTCTCTCCCTGCCTCTCTACGCCCGTCATCGACCAGTGTTGCACGACGCCGCCGGGCCACTGGCCCCCTCTACGCTCGGCAAGGACGCCGACTCTCCATGGCAGGCGGCGGCTGACGGAGTCCTGGATTAGGGGGGTCCTCGGGCGTCCGGGCTATGTGACGTGGGCCGGACTCATGGGCCATGAAGATACAAGATGGAAGGTGTCCCCCCGTGTCCGGATGGGACTCCCCTTGGCGTGGAAGGCAAGCTTGGCGTTCGAATATGAAGATTCCTTTCTCTGTAAACCGACTCTGTACAACCCTAGCCCCCTCCGGTGTCTATATAAATTGGAGGGTTTAGTCCATAGGGGCGATCATAATCACTCAGGTTAGACATCTAGGGTTTAGCCATTACAATCTCGAGGTAGATCAACTCTTGTAACCCCTTGATGTCTACTACACAACCTTCTTCTTGTAGACGTTGTTGGGCCTGCAAGTGCACAGGTTTGTAGGACAGTAGCAAATTTCCCTCAAATGGATGACCTAAGGTTTATCAATCCATGGGAGGCGTAGGATGAAGATGGTCTCTCTCAAACAACCCTACAACCAAATAACAAAGAGTCTCTTGTGTCCCCAACACACCCAATACAACGGTAGATTGTATAGGTGCACTAGTTCGGCGAAGAGATGGTGATACAAGTGCAATATGGATGGTAGAAATAGGTATTTGTAATCTGAAATAATAAAAGCAGCAAGGTAACTAGTGGTAAAAGTGAGCGTAAACGGTATTGCAATGCTAGGAAACAAGGCCTAGGGTTCATACTTTCACTAGTGCAAGTTCTCTCAACAATAATAACATAGATAGATCATATAACAATCCCTCACCATGCAACAAAGAGTCACTCCAAAGCCACTAATAGCAGAGAACAAACGTAGAGATTATGGTAGAGTACGAAACCACCTCAAAGCTATTCTTTCGGATCAATCTATAAAAGAGTTCGTACTAGAATAACACCTTAAGACACAAATCAACCAAAACCCTAATGTCACCTAGATACTCTATTGTCACCTCAAGTATCCGTGGGCATGATTATACGATATGCATCATACAATCTCAGATTCATCCAACCAACACAAAGTACTTCAAAGAGTACCCCAAAGTTTCTACAGGAGAGTCAAGAACGTGTGCCAACCCCTATGCATAGGTTCATGGGTGGAACCCGCAAGTTGGTCACCAAAACATACATCAAGTGGCACATGATATCCCATTGTCACCACAGATAAACATGGCAAGACATACATCAAGTGTTCTCATAAAAGACTCAATCCGATAAGATAACTTCAAAGGGGAAACTCAATTCATCACAAGAGAGTAGAGGGGAGAAACATCATAAGATCCAACTATAATAGGAAAGCTCACAGACATCAAGATCGTGCCATAGAGAGAACACAGAGAGAGAGAGAGAGAGAGAGAGAGAGAGAGATCAAACACATAGCTCTTGGTACATACCCTCAGCCCCGAGGGTGAACTACTCCCTCCTCATCATGGAGAGCGCCGGATGATGAAGATGGCCACCGTGATGGGTTCCCCCTCGGCAGGTGCCTAACAGACTCGAGAGGTTTTTGGTGGCTACAGAGGCTTGCGGCAGCGGAACTCCCGATCTATCTTCATATTCGATGTTTTTAGGGTACGTAAGCTTATATAGGCGAAAGAAGTCGGTCAGGCGGTGCTCGAGGGGCCCACGAGATAGGGGGCGCGCCCCCTATCTCCTAGCCTCCTCGAGTATCTTCTAACTTGAACTCCAAGTCTCCAGGATGATATTCTTCCCAAAAATAACGCTGCCGAAGGTTTCATTCCGTTTGGACTCCGTTTGATATTCCTTTTCCTCGAAATACTGAAACAGGCAATAAAACAGCAATATGGGATGGGCCTCCGGTTAATAGGTTAGTCCCAAAAGTAATATAAAAGTGTATAATAAAGCCCATAATCATTCAAAACAGGTAATATAATAGCATGGAACAATCAGAAATTATAGATACGTTGGAGACGTATCAAGCATCCCCAAGCTTAATTCCTGCTCGTCCTCGAGTAGGTAAATGATAAAAAAGAAATTTTTGATGTGGAATGCTATAGCATAATTCATAATGTGATTTTCTTTATTGTGGCATGAATGTTCAGATCCAAATGAACACAAAATAAAAGTTCATATGGATAAAAGAAATAGTAACACTTCAAGCATACTAATCAAAGTAATCATGTCTTCTCAAAATAACATGGCAAAAGAAAGTTCATCCCTACAAAATCATATAGTTAGGCTATGCTTCATTTTCGTCACACAAAGATGTTCCCAACTTCTATACCCCCGATGACAAGCCAAGTAATTGTTTCATACTTAAATAATCTCAAAAAAATTCAACCTTCACGCAATACATGAACGTGAGCCATGGATATAGCACTATGGGTGGAATAGAATATATTGATGGGGATTGTGTGGAGAATACAAAAAAGGAGAAAGTCTCACATTGACGAGGATAATCAACGGGCTATGGAGATGCCCATCAATTGATGTCAACATGAGGAGTAGGGATTGCCATGCAACGGATGAACTAGAGCTATAAATGAATGCTCAACAAAAGAAAACTAGTGGGTGTGCATCCAACTTGCTTGCTCACGAAGACCTAGGGCATTTGAGGAAGCCCATCGTAGGAATATACAAGCCAAGTTCTATAATGAAAAATTCCCACTAGTATGAAAAAAGACAACTTACGAGACTCACTATATGAAAAACATGGTGCTACTTTGAAGCACAATATATGAGACTCACTACATGAAGAACAAGGTGCTACTTTGAAGCATAAGTGTGGAAAAAGAGATAGTAGCATTGCCCTTATTATTATTATTTTTATTTTTTTGGGCCTTTCTTTTTTTCTTTTTTTTGGCCTTTCTTCTTTTTTTGGGCAATTCTCTAATAATGATGATCATCACACTTCTATTGATTACAACATATGAATTACAAATCGATACTAGAACAAGATATGACTCTATATGAATGCCTCCGGCGGTGTACCGGGATGGTGCAATGAATCAAGAGTGACATGTATGAAAAGTAATGCATGGTGGCTTTGCCACAAATACGATGTCAACTACATGATCATGCAATGGCAATATGACAAAAGTAAAGTATGTCATGATGATGAAGAACGAAGCGGTGGAAAGTTGCATGGCAATATATCTCGGAATGGCTATGGAAATGCCATAATAGGTAGGCATGGTGGCTGTTTTGAGGAAGATATAGGGAGGTTTATGTGTGATAGAGCGTATCGTATCACGGGGTTTGGATGCACCGGCGAAGTTTGCACCAACTCTCAAGGTGAGAAAGGGCAATGCACGGTACGAAGAGGCTAGCAAAGGTGGAAACGTAAAAGTGCGTATAATCCATGGACTCAACATTAGTCAAAATAACTCATATACTTATTGCAAAAATTTAGAAGTCATCAAAAACCAAGTACTACGCGCATGCTCCTAGGGGGATAGATTGGTAGGAAAAGACCATCGCTCGTCCACGACCGCCACTCATAAGGATGCACAAGCCAGGTACACTTCATGTTTCAAATTTGTTACACAACTTTAACCATACGTGCATGCTACGGGACTTGCTAACTTCAACACAAGCATTCTTTGAATTCATAATCACCCAACTAGCATAACTTTAATATCACTACTTCCATATCTCAAAACAATTATCAAGTATCAAATTGATCATAGCATCCAGTTCACCTCCTATGAAAGTTTTCGTTCAAATTACCATGTTGTTTAAGACTCTCAAAATAATATAAGTGAAGCATGAGAGTTCATTAATTTCTACAAAATAAAACCACCGCCGTGCTCTAAAAGATATAAGTGAAGCACTAGAGCAAACGACAAACTACTCCAACAAGATATAAGTGAAGATCAATGAGTAGTCGAATAATTATACAACTATGTGAAGACTCTCACATTTAATAATTTCAGATCTTGGTATTTTATTCAAACAGCAAGCAAAGCTAAATAAAATGACATGACGCTCCAAGCAAAACACATATCATGTGGTGAATAAAAATATAGCTCAAGTAAAGTTACCGATGAACGAAGATTTAAAGAGGGATGCCTTCCGGGCATCCCCAAGCTTAAACTCTGGGTTATCCTTGAATATTACCTTGGGGTGCCTTGGGCATCCCCAAGCTTAGGCTCTTGCCACTCCTTATTCCATAGTCCATCGAATCTTTACCCAAAACTTGAAAACTTCACAACACAAAACTTAACAGAAAACTCGCGAGCTCCGTTAGTGAAAGAAAAGAAAACACCACTTCAAGGTACTGTAATGAACTCATTATTTATTTATATTGGTGTTAAACCTACTGTATTCCAACTTCTCTATGGTTTATAAACTATTTTACTAGCCATAGATTCATCAAAATAAGCAAACAACACAATGAAAACAGAATCTGTCAAAAACAGAACAGTCTGTAGTAATATGTAACTAACGCAAACTTCTGGAACTCCAAAAGTTCTAAAATAAATTTGTGGACCTGAGGAATTTGTCTAGTAATCATCTGCAAAAATAATCAACTAAATAGCACTCTCCAGTAAAAAGTAGAAGCTAATCTCGTGAGCGCTAAAGTTTCTGTTTTTTACAGCATGATCATAAAGACTTCACCCAAGTCTTCCCAAAGGTTCTACTTGGCACAAACACTAATTAAAACATGAAAACACGTCTAACCAGAGGCTAGATGGATTATTTATTCCTAAACAGAACCAAAAAGCAAGAAACTAAATAAAATTGGGTTGCCTCCCAACAAGCGCTAACGTTTAAAGCCCCTAGTTAGGCATGATGATTTCAATGATGCTCACATAAGAGATAAGAATTGAAACATAAAGAGAGCATCATGAAGAATATGAATAGCACATTTAAGTCTAACCCACTTCCTATGCATAGGGATTTTGTGAGCAAACAACTTATGGGAACAATAATCAACAAGCATAGGAAGACAAAACAAGCATAACTTCAAAATTTTAAGCACATAGAGAGGAAACTTGATATTATTACAATTCCTACAAGAATATGTTCCTCCCTCATAATAATTTTCAGTAGCATCATGAATGAATTAAACAATATAACCAGCACCTAAAGCATTCTTTTCATGATCTACAAACATAGAAAATTTACTACTCTCCACATAAGCAAAATTCTTCTCATTCAGAATAGTGGGAGTATCATAAGAGACTTGAACACTAAAAATTGTTTCCACATTAAAAGAGTAATGTTCAGAAAAAGGGTAATCATAATCATGACAAGATTTGCAAATATAATCATCACTACTTCTTATAGCATAAGTTTCATCACAATAATCATCATAAGTAGCAACTTCGTTCTCATCATAATCGACTGAAACCTCTCGCAAGATAGTGGAATCACTAAATAAAGTTGACACTCTTCCAAATCCACTTCCATATTCATCACAATAAAATTCAACATCCTCCAAAATAGTGGGATCACTACTTCCTAAAGTTGACACTCTTCCGAACCCACTTTCATCAATATAATCATCATAGGTAGGAGGCATGCTATCATCATAAAACCTTTGCATATCAAAACTTGGGGTGCTAAAAATATCATCTTCACTAAACATAGAATCCCCAAGCTTGGGACAAACATTAATTTCAACAAATATATTCTCAAATATTTCATCCTCATCAAACATAGCTTCCCCAAGCTTGGGCTCTTCCATATCATAAGCATAATCACTCTCATCATTAAAAATATGGATAGCACCAATAGTAAAGCAATTATCATCATCACAATGAGTAGTAGGAGCAACATCATTTGGGAGGGATACCTTTCTACCTTTGCTGCTCCTTCTTTTCTTTTTCTTCTTCACATTATGTGTAGGTTCAACCTTCCTCTTTGAGCTCCTTATTGATGAGATTGGTTGAATAGAAAGCTCCTCCTCTTACCTGATTCATCATAAGAAATAATAGGAGGATATTGGGAAGTCTCTTCCCTTTCATTAGTATTATCATCATCTTCTATTTGCTTTCTTTTCTTTAGGTAATTGGCAATATAAGGATTTTCAATGCAATTCACCGCACAAAACATATAAATATCCTCTAGATCAAAATCAAGAAATCTATCAAGATTAAATTTTGGAATACCCTCAGTTATACGTTTCATTTCTTCATATCCCAAAAGAAGACTAAGCTCTTTATGATGCCCAATGGTAATCAAGTTATCATAATTTTTGGACACGATTCGATCATGAAACAATTTGCATTGGAGATTTAAATGACCACGTTCATTGCAAAGTTCACAAGGAGCACGAAAAATATTGAATCTTCTAGCACACTCATCAAGACTTTCTTGCAAACCTTTAGTTTTTAAATACTTATGCCTCTTGCAATATGTATTTTCTCTATTTGTCGTGTTCATGCAAGTCCAATCTACTCCACACAAATCAACATGCTTATAGGAGACATTTTCATCATAACTAGCGCAATCATCATTAGTACTATGGATATTCAAAGAGTTCATAATAACAACATTGCAACCATGCTCATCATTCAAAGATTTACAAGCATTTTAATGCACTCTTCTTCTAGCACTTGAGCACAATCTTCCTTTCCATCAAACTCACGAAAGATATTAAAAATACGAAGCGTATGAGACAAACTTAACTCCATTTTTTTGTAATTTTCTTTTATAAACTAAACTAGTGATAAAACAAGAAACAAAAAGATTCGATTGCAAGATCTAAAGATATACCTTCAAGCACTCACCTCCCCGTCAACGGCGCCAGAAAAGAGCTTAGTTGACGGGGTGTGAGTGAGTGCCTTTTACCTAGCCTCCCCGGCAACGTCGCCAGAAAAGAGCTTGATGTCTACTACACAACCTTCTTCTTGTAGACGTTATTGGGCCTGCAAGTGCATAGATTTGTAGGGCAGTAGCAAATTTCCCTCAAGTGGATGACCTAAGGTTTATCAATCCATGGGAGGCGTAGGATGAAGATGGTCTCTCTGAAACAACCTTGCAACCAAATAACAAAGAGTCTCTTGTGTCCCCAACACACCCAATACAACGATAGATTGTATAGGTGCACTAGTTCGGCGAAGAGATGGTGATACAAGTGCAATATGGATGGTAGAAATAGGTATTTGTAATCTGAAATAATAAAAACAGCAAGGTAACTAGTGGTAAAAGTGAGCATAAACGGTATTGCAATGCTAGGAAACAAGGCCTAGGGTTCATACTTTCACTAGTGCAAGTTCTCTCAACAATAATAACATAGATAGATCATATAACAATCCCTCAACATGCAACAAAGAGTCACTCCAAAGCCACTAATAGCGGAGAACAAACCTAGAGATTATGGTAGGGTACGAAAGCACCTCAAAGATATTCTTTCGGATCAATCTATAGAAGAGTTCGTACTAGAATAACACCTTAAGACACAAATCAACCAAAACCCTAATGTCACCTAGATACCCCATTGTCACCTCAAGTATCCGTGGGCATGATTATATGATATGCATCACACAATCTCAGATTCATCCAACCAACACAAAGTACTTCAAAGAGTACCCCAAAGTTTCTACCGGAGAGTCAAGAACGTGTGCCAACCCCTCTGCATAGGTTCATGGGTGGAACCCGCAAGTTGGTCACCAGAACATACATCAAGTGGCACATGATATCCCATTGTCACCACAGATAAACACGGCAAGACATACATCAAGTGTTCTCATAAAAGACTCAATCCGATAAGATAACTTCAAAGGGGAAACTCAATTCATCACAAGAGAGTAGAGGGGGAGAAACATCATAAGATCCAACTATAATAGCAAAGCTCGCGATACATCAAGATCGTGCCATAGAGAGAACACGATAGAGAGAGATCAAACACATAGCTACTGGTACATACCCTCAGCCCCGAGGGTGAACTACTCCATCCTCATCATGGAGACCGCCGGGATGATGAAGATGGCCACCGGTGATGGGTTCCCCCTCGTGGTGCCTAACAGACTCGAGAGGTTTTTGGTGGCTACAGAGGCTTGCGGCGGCAGAACTCCCGATCTATCTTCATATTCGATGTTTTTAGGTTACGTAAGCTTATATAGGCGAAAGAAGTCGGTCGGGAGGTGCTCGAGGGGCCCACGAGACAGGGGGCGCGCCCAGTAGGGGGGCGCGCCCCCCTATCTCCTGGCCTCCTCGAGTATCTTCTGACTTGAGCTCCAAGTCTCCAGGATGATATTCTTCCCAAAAATAACGCTGCCGAAGGTTTCATTCCGTTTGGACTCCGTTTGATATTCCTTTTCCTCGAAATACTGAAACAGGCAATAAAACAGCAATATGGGTTGGGCCTCCGGTTAATAGGTTAGTCCCAAAAGTAATATAAAAGTGTATAATAAAGCCCATAATCATTCAAAACAGGTAATATAATAGCATGGAACAATCAAAAATTATAGATACGTTGGAGACGTATCACCCCTATACTCATCAAAGTCAATCAAGCAGGAAGTAGGGTATTACCTCCATTAAGAGGGCCCGAACCTGGGTAAACATTGCGTCCCCGCCTCCTGTTACCTTCGATCCTTAGAGGCATAGTTCGGGACCCCCTACCCGAGATCTGCCGGTTTTGACACCGACATTGGTGCTTTCTTTGAGAGTTCCTCTGTGCTGTCAGCAGAAGGTTCGATGGCTCCGTCAATCATCTACAACAACAACGATATAAAGGAGACTTTCCTCCCCGGCCGGATTTTTGTATTCAGCAGCTTCGTGTTGCGTGCCAACTCGATTGGCCACCTCGAGCAGATCGACAGCTACGCCCCTGGTCATCAGATCAGTTTTAGGAACCTGGACTATGTCGCCGACGTCCGAGGAGACTTGATCTTCGAGGGGTTTGCGGCCCCAGTTTCCGCTTTGGCCTCAGATCTAGAATGGGTTGTCAGGTCCAAAGACGGGAGTCTAGAGCCCGCAGGACTCTCTGCAACTATGGAATTTGCTACCGGAGATCCGGAGGGGACGGCGTCAGTGACAAACCCAAAGACGAACCGAACTCCCCTTGACGCTCGAGCGTCGGACACTCCGCTAGACTCCAAGTCTGAACTCTCAGGGTCCGTATTAAGTAGGCGCGACCAGGAGGCTCCAACCCCGGACAGCCCTGCGGACTCTCTTTCCTCGGCCCAAACCTCGCCTCTGAACGAGGCTCTGGACTTGATGCCATCACTCGCCATTACGGAAGGATCATTTCCAAACTATACCCAGCCCGGTCTAGGGGCTGAGAGCAGGGAATTTTACGTCCCACCCACCACCCACTTCATAGCCGCTGTCGAAGACCTAACCGACATGCTGGACTACGCCTCTGAAGACATCGACGGTATGGACGATGATGCCGGAGACGAACAAGGCCAAGACCCTCCGTTTACCGGACGATGGACGGCCACTTCCACATACGACGTATACATGGTGGACACTCCCAAGGAGGACTACGACAACAAGAAGGATCCGGATGAGGAAAAGCCTGCCGAAGCCCCTCCAAAGCGTCGGTGTCAGCGGCGCCGCTCCAAATCACGCCGCGACAAAGATAGCAATACCGGCACCGGAGACGATAACTGTTGGGGAACGTAGTAATTTCAAAAAAAGTCCTACACACACGCAAGATCATGGTGATGCATAGCAACGAGAGGGGAGAGTGTTATCTACGTACCCTGTGAGACGTAAGCGAGCGTTATATCAACGCTGTTGATGTAGTCGTGCGTCTTCACGATCCGACCGATCCAAGCATCTTGAAAGCACGGCACCTCCGAGTTCGCACACGTTCGCTCGGTGACGTCCTCGCCTTCTCGATCCAGCAAGAGGGCGAAGTAGTAGATGAGTTCCGGCAGCACGACGGCGTGGTGACGGTGTTGGTGAAGAACAATCTTCGCAGGGCTTCGCCTAAGCACTATGAAAACTATGACAGAGGATAAACTAGAGGAGACGGGGTTGCAGGCACACGGCTTGGTTTTTCTTGATGATTCTTGGGTGCTAGCCCTACCCCTCTATTTATATGTTGAGCCTTGGGGTCGAAACTTGGAGTAAAAGCCTCCACAAAGTCGGTTTCACCCGAAAGGCAAGAGTCCTTCTCGGACTTCAAGGCCAGACGCCAGGTTCCGGCGTCTCGGACCCGACGCCGAGGACCACGGCGTCGGCCTCTGACTCATAAAACTTCCTTTTGCGCTTTCCAAAAACCTCGTGGGCTTTCCCCTTTGGTCCAGATAAAGTGTTCTCGTGCCCAAACATTTCGAGAAACATCCGGAACCCCTTCCGATGGATTCTGGAACCTTTCCGGAGATCAAACACTACTATCCACATATCAATCTTTACTTCCGGACCATTCCGGAGTTCCTCGTCATATCTGTGATCTCATCCAAAATTCCGAACAACATCCGGTCACCAACATACATAACTCATAGTACTATATCGTCGACGAATGTTAAGCGTGCGGACCATACGGGTTCGAGAACTATGTAGACATGACCGAGACACCTCTCTTGTCAATAACCAATAGCGGGACCTGGATGCCCATATTGGCTCCTACATATTGTACGAAGATCTTTATCGGTCAGACCGCATAACAACATACGTTGTTCCCTTTGTCATCGGTATGTTACTTGCCCAAGATTTGATCGTCGGTATCTCAATACCTAGCTCAATCTCGTTACCAGCAAGTCTCTCGTACTCGTTCCATAATACATCATCCCACAACTAACTCATTAGTTGCAATGCTTATGAGGCTTATAGTGATGTGCATTACCGAGTGGGCCCAGAGATACCTCTCCGACAATCGGAGTGACAAATCCTAATCTTGAAATCGCCAACCCAACAAGTACCTTTGGAGACACCTGTAGAGCACCTTTATAATCACCCAGTTACGTTGTGACATTTGGTAGCACACAAAGTGTTCCTCCGTAGAGCGGAGTTGCATAATCTCATAGTCATAGGAACATGTATAAGTCATGAAGAAAGCAATAGCAACATACTAAACGATCGAGTGCTAAGCTAACGGAATGGGTCAAGTCAATCACATCATTCTCCTAATGATGTGATCCCGTTAATCAAATGACAACCCATGTCAATGGCTAGGAAACTTAACCATCTTTGATCAACGAGCTAGTCAAGTAGAGGCATACTAGTGACACTCTGTTTGTCTATGTATTCACACATGTATTATGTTTCTGCTTAATACAATTCTAGCATGAATAATAAACATTTATCATGATATAAGTAAGTAAATAATAACTTTATTATTGCCTCTAGGGCATATTTCCTTCAGTCTCCCACTTGCACTAGAGTCAATAATCTAGATTACACAATAATGATTCTAACAGCCATGGAGCCTTGGTGCTGATCATGTTTTGCTTGTGGAAGAGGCTTAGTCAGCGGTCTCATGACATTCAGATCCGTATGTATCTTGCAAATTTCTATGTCTCCCACCGGACTAAATCCGGATGGAATTGAAGCGTCTCTTGATGTGCTTGGTCCTCTTGTGAAATCTGGATTCCTTCGCCAAGGCAATTGCACCAAGATTGTCACAAAAGATTTTCATTGGACCCGATGCACTAGGTATGACACCTAGATCGGATATGAACTCCTTCATCCGACTCCTTCATTTGCTGGTTCCAAAGCAGCTATGTACTCCGCTTCACATGTAGATCCCGCCACGGCGCTTTGTTTAGAACTGCACCAACTGACAGTTCCACCGTTTAATGTAAACACGTATCCGGTTTGCGATTTAGAATCGTCCGTATTAGTGTCAAAGCTTGCATCAACGTAACCATTTACGATGAGCTCTTTGTCACCTCCATAAACGAGAAACATATCCTTAGTCCTTTTCAGGTATTTCAGGATGTTCTTGACCGCTGTCCAAAGATCCGATCTGGATTACTTTGGTACCTCCCTGCTAGACTTATAGCGAGGCACACATTAGGTATGGTACACAGCATTGCATACATGATAGAGCCTATGGCTGAAGCATAGGGAACATATTTCATTTTCTCTCTATCTTCTGCAGTGGTCGGGCATTGAGTCTTACTCAACCTCACACCTTGTAACACAGGCAAGAACCCTTTCTTTGCTTGATCCATTTTGAACTTCCTCAAAACTTTGTCAAGGTATGTGCTTTGTGAAAGTCCAATTAAGCGTCTTGATCTATATCTATAGATCTTGATGCCCAATATATAAGCAGCTTCACCGAGATCTTTCATTGAAAAACTCTTGTTCAAGTATCCCTTTATGCTATCCAGAAATTCTATATTATTTCCAATCAGCAATATGTCATCCACATATAATATTAGAAATGCTACAGAGCTCCCACTCACTTTCTTGTAAATACAGGCTTCTCCAAAAGTCTGTACAAAACCAAATGCTTTGATCACACTATCAAAGCGTTTATTCCAACTCCGAGAGGCTTGCACCAGTCCATAAATGGATTGCTGGAGCTTGCACACTTTGTTAGCTCCCTTTGGATCGAAAAAACCTTCCGGTTGCATCATATACAAATCTTCTTTCAGAAATCCATTCAGGAATGCAGTTTTGACATCCATTTGCCAAATTTCATAATCATAAAATGCGGCAATTGCTAACATGATTCGGACAGACTTAAGCATCGCTACGGGTGAGAAGGTCTCATCGTAGTCAATCCCTTGAACTTGTCAAAAACCTTTTGCAACAAGTCGAGCTTTATAGAAAGTAACATTACCGTCAGCGTCAGTCTTCTTCTTGAAGATCCATTTATTCTCAATTGCTTGCCGATCATCGGGCAAGTCAACCAAAGTCCACACTTTGTTCTCATACATGGATCCCATCTCAGATTACATGGCCTCAAGCCATTTTGCGGAATCTGGGCTCACCATCGCTTCTTCATAGTTCGTAGGTTCGTCATGGTCTAGTAACATAACTTCCAAAACAGGATTACCGTACCACTCTGGTGCGGATCTTACTCTGGTTGACCTACGAGGTTCAGTAACAACTTGATCCGAAGTTTCATGATCATCATCATTAACTTCCTCACTAATTGGTGTAGGTGTCGCAGAAACCGGTTTCTGTGATGAACTACTTTCCAATAAGGGAGCAGGTACAGTTACCTCATCAAGTTCTACTTTCCTCCCACTCACTTCTTTCGAGAGAAACTCCTTCTCTAGAAAAACTCCGAATTTAGCAACAAAAGTCTTGCCTTCGGATCTGTGATAGATGGTGTACCCAACATTCTCCTTTGCGTATCCTATGAAGACACATTTCTTCGATTTGGGTTCGAGCTTATCAGGTTGAAGATTTTTCACATAAGCATCGCAGCCCCAAACTTTTAGAAACGACAACTTTGGTTTCTTGCCAAACCACAGTTCATAAGGCGTCGTCTCAACGGATTTCGATGGTGCCCTATTTAATGTGAATGCGGCCGTCTCTAAAGCATAACCCCAAAACGATAGTGGTAAATCAGTAAGAGACATCATAGATCGCACCATATCTAGTAAAGTACGATTACGACGTTCGGACACACCATTACGCTGTGGTGTTCCAGGTGGCGTGAGTTGTGAAACTATTCCGCATTGTTTCAAATGAAGACCAAACTCATAACTCAAATATTCTCCTCCACGACAATGGCGGCGGAGGGAGCTTCGGGCTCCGGCGAGCTCGAGCGGGAGGGAGAGGAGGTCCGGCGAGGGCTAGGGGGGGAATGGGGTGCGGGCGGCGGCTTAAATAGCCAGGGGGCTCGTCGGGGTAAGGGAGGCGATCGGGGAGGGGATCGGCATCCCGGATCCTTCGGGATCCGGTGATCTGCGGCGGCGATGGCGTGGCGTGGGGCGGGGGTTGACGAAGGGGCGGGCCCATTGTCGATGAGAGAGGAGGGTGGGGAGCGGCGGGTGGCCGATCTGGAGGGGTTGGTCTGGGGAGGCCTGGTCGGCTCGGTCGGCGCTGGGCTGGCCATCTGGGCCGCTCGGTGGGCCGGCCGGTGGGGGGTTTTCGGCGCTGGCTGGGCCAGGGGGCCTGGCTGGCGCCTGGGGGGGTTTTTCCTTTTTAAATTTTATTTTTTTAAAATAAAACAAAACATAGTATATCTTTTAAAATATAAATATTTTATATAGGGTATATATATACCAAAATGATGAGGGGAATATTCCCTTTCATTTGAACATTTTTCCAAAGGCAAAATCCAAACTTTATAAAAATCCATTTTTTTCAAATTCAAATAAAATTCAGATTTGAATCCAAAACTTTTGGCATTGTTTCCTCTGATATTTTTGGAGTGTCATGTTTGCTCCTCTCATACTTTTGATCAAGTATTTATCAGGCATAGTTTTTGAAATGATTCCCACTTGCCAAAGTTTGAATTTAAATTCAAAACTCAAAATTTGAAAGGGGGTTTCAAAGCACTTTCAAATGACTTTCAACTTGATACTTTTTAACTTCCAACTCATATTTCATATAATTGAAGAAGTCATTTTATCTTCCCTCATGAAAATCATTGAGTTGCATAAAGCCTTGAATTTGAAATATTCCCAGATGAAATTCAAATCCTTTCAAAAACCCTTTTCATTCCAATGGAAGAAGTCATGTCATCTTCACTCTAGGTTTTGGTGTTGGAATGAATTTGAATTCATTGAGATCCAAAAAGGCAAAGGAGAAAAGTTTTGGGAAAGTCATTTCATTCCCTCTCATTCAACTTTCAAAAGTTTCAAATTTCACTCAACTTCACTCAATCAATCAGACAAGCAATCAGACATCAAGCATAGTTATTTATTTAATATAACATTCCAAAATTTAGAATTTTGGGATGTTACAAACCTACCACACTTAAAATGAATCTCGTCCTCGAGATTCAAGAAACTAACAAGAAAGGTTAGGGTTGGGGTCTTCTAGCAAATGTTACGGTGAGAAAGGTCGTGGGCTACCACACTCAAAACAAGGTTCTGAGCCCAATAAACTCGGTACTTCCTCCGGAGTGCCGACAATGTATGTCTCTTCACATATCTTACAATAGCTCCTCTGTCGAGAAGCATAGAGTTTTCCTCGAGAATCTTGGGTCGGTTCGTCAAAGTTGAAATTTGTCCGGAATTTGGATCTTCTTAGTGATAGGCTCGTGTCCATTCTAGACAACTTTCAAATACTCATGGTGGTCTACAATTTATGGTTTCTCCTGCGAAAACGGTCTAGGTTGAACCTCACCGTATAACCTACGATTGGCATCGATTGCTGTAAAGGGTTCCATCGTCCTACCATTCTATGGTTTTAGGGCTTATAGCGTCGACACTCTTCAAAGGTTTTCAAGTCTCTCGATTTTCCATCAACATATGATAGTTCATGATAGAAGTCTTGGTATGGGGCCAATCCATCCCGTGCTTGAATCATTACCACATACGTAAATATCGAATCACGTATTCTAACACTTGGGCATACTCACAAGCATTGCAGAATTTCTCTTGTTCTCGAACTGGGTTCGAGTAATTCCATGGTTTCGCAAGCCAAACAAAACATCAATCGTTACTTCACCACTCTCGGGTTTTTATGTAATCTCCTACGTAAGCGTATGCTGATTGGATCACCGATTCTTCCAAATTTATTCCTTTATCAAGGTTACATCTGTTCCTTTCCAAAATCCTGGGCACGTGGGTTATGGCCCACTTCAACACTAGTGCAGCTTTACTCATTCTTGGAGTAACTCTCTTGTTCCATATTACACCTCCTTTAAATCCAAGAGTACTCTGTTTCTTCATCATATCAAAAGCAAAATTCCAACTTATTTTGTCCAGCTTCCTACTATGGACCGTCATGGATAACACATTTCTTTCTTCATTGATCCTGTGGTTTTACTGAGTACTATGACAAAAATGCACAAGTTTATCCATAACATCTCATTATTCTCATATCAATCTTTCATTACATCCTTAATCATTTTCGTGAATCCAAATTCCAAAAGTTTATTACAAATGCTGCCACCCACATGGTTCGGTATGGTCGACATTACTTCCAACTTTATTCATTTTCCCTCCTTGAGGATTCTTGATCCCACCGAATTGTGCGACATGTGCCTTGAATTCTTCAATCTGCTGTTTCATTGTGGTGGCCTTGAGCTTCACCTCCATCATCTCAATATGCACTTCGCTTAGGTATTCCTGAGTATGACGGAGTCTTGCTTCAAGTATTTCTCCGATCGGACGATGGCTTCCATGGCTTGCTTCATGAACAGCATCGAAGAAAGTTGCTTGTGGCACACGTGAAATGAAAAATCTTGTACCATCATCTTTGGGCAAACTCCTTTCAAATGGTGGAGGTGTACCTCCACATACCAAAGTTCACTCCCTTTTGCATGAAAGGGTAGCCTTTGTAGACTGCATCTCCTTCAAGGTGAATATGCTTCATCATGTCCTTCAGGATCTTTGGGTAATCATGATCACTTGTCAGGGTCATGTTCGTTTCCGGTCCTTTAAGGAAAGACTCGTAAAGGGTCGTCATCTGCAGTTGTGAAATGAAATGATGCTCGAAATTAAGGTACTTATTTCTGGGCATACATTCATATCATCCAAACAGAACTTCAAACTCAATTTCCAATTTCCTGTTTATGCATCACAACTCACCTTCTTCCATGTTCATCAAGAATATTAATTTCCAAGATAAAATATGACAACTCCTTAAAGCTTTTAAGCATGTGACATTACAACTTTATTGAGTCATGAACTATTACAATCTCTGAGAAATCTATTACATAACTCAACTCATTGAGCTCATGAAAAGGAAATTGCTTTCTACTACTCTTATTATCCATATCAAAATTCCAACTACTCAACTCCAGCTTTCATCTTGTCGGGACATTTAATAGCATAATGCCCTGCCTCCTTGCAGTGAAAACAAATGACTTCCGACATGTCTCGGGCTTCTTTGTGATTATCGGGTTCCTTGGATTCTTGGCTTCTTTTACGGCATTTACTAGCGTAATGACCTAAATCCTTGCACCTGTAACAGTGATATGACTCAAGTCCTTCTCTGCAAAAATTGTGTTGCTCTCGGGTTGCCTTCCTTTTCTCTTCCTGGATTTCTCTGTAATGATCGAGTTTCTATCTCCGGGGTCAAACTTCACTTCTGCTGTCGGAAATATCCTGGATACTCCTTTCTTTCCTTGGTGCAATCTTGTGAAAATGTCCTTCTTCTCCACATGAATAGCGGGCATTGGAGTAAAATCTGTTGAGACCTTCTCCATCCAGGTCTTCAACACTTTCACCACATCTTGGTTCTTCTAGATCTTCCTTGAGGGCTTCTTTCATTCCATCTTCACGCTTGAATAGTTTGTTGCACCGTGGAGTAAATGTGACACTTTGCACCGGGTAGTGGGTGGTTCCTTCACACAGAAGCAAGTCACACAGCTAGTTGGGCATTCCTCACCGGGTGTTTCTCCTCACAATGAGGGCATCCATCTTTGTGTTCCTCCTGGTGTGTCCTATTTCTCCATAAATCTTGCGAGCACAAGGTTTACTTCTTGGTGCCACATTGTGTTTCCGGATAAGGCGTGATTTCAACAGGTCTTCTTGAATTCCTCCCAAGTTCTTGCTCCATTAAATCCTGTATGGCTTGATGCATGTTCCACCAGGTTGCAGCACTTTCGTAAAGTATTGAAGAGCATATTGAACCTCATACTTCCTTGAAACCAAATTGCTCCAAGTGATTTTCCATGTTCGCATCCATAGCTACGCCTCGGGCTGAGTCTTGATCCGAGAATATCAGTCCAACTTCATTCATCATCTATGGGGTTCAAGGGTTTTAGGGTGAGATGAGAGAGGTGGGGAGGGATATACACAATACCACCAATAGTTTTGAAGAAACGAGTTTTATTTTGGGGCTGTCGGAAAAAACATCAAACAAATGACAGCTCACAAATCGCGCATCTAACGTAAGTGTGTATCAGGGATTTGATCTTCTAAAGGTCAAATAATTCTTCAGATTCTTCAAATTCTTCAAGTCTTCAGAGTCTTCAATTGTTGTAGCTTCTAATACATGGTGAAATCCTCTTTACTCAGAAGGGGTCATCAATTCTCCGATATCAAATCCTTCTTGGAGCATCTTCAGTTGATCCTCCGGGTGATCAAAGGGTAAGGGGTATATTCTAACTATTTGAGGTGAGAGGGTCTATTTGATAAAATCAGAAAAGATGAGAAGTAAGAGTCTTTTGAAAATAAAGTTTTAGAAATTTCCTGTCCAAGGGCTTTCCGATTTCTAGGGTCACGTCCTCATACCAACATGTGCTCGATACCATTTACATGGCGACCCGACCTCGAGCAGTCAAGCCTTCGTATTCTTGTGCCATCCTCGGATCGATATCTTTGGCACACACGGTACATCAATGTATATATCAAAGTGCAATCACATGTATAAATAACGTAAAATGATATATACCTCAATATACTCAGCGGAAACAATCAAACAGGTGTGGAGTCCCATCAACGCCATCGGCAGGTTGAGTGTAGACCGTAACCACAGATCGTAATCTCTTACTGTCGAGGAAATATCTGCAACATGATACGTTGCAGCCGTGTAGGTCGATACATTGAATGTACCGCAAGATCACAACATGAATAAACAGATGGTAAAACTATACTATATGCAATTTGGCTTTGTGGCTCTGTATCTGAGTTTTATTTGCGTAAAAGCTGGTTTTATTTTCCCTACATCAAAAGGATAAATGAAGTCTGTACTATGGAGTTTTCTATCATGACATGGTTCCGCCAACCGATGTCTCATAGCCCACAATCATCATAAGTTGCCCACAATTAAGTTATCAATCCGGTGTTGAGAGTTCCGAGATAGATCCAGGTCCAGAGGCTCAAATTGTCCGTAACCGGGGACACGGCTAATCGATTAGGTTTAAACCCTCTACAGAGGTTTGTACAGTTTACCCGCAAGATTCGATCCCTCTCTTTACGTTCTCGCACTTCAGAATGTTTGAGAACAAGATGACCGAAACATGGTCTTCCAAAGAGTTCCTCTGACCACTGTCCGGTGCTCATTCAATCCTACCGTAGTTCTACATCTGCTAGCACCGTCCCAGCCAGAGTCACAACTAAGGTCAACCAAGCCAGAGCCCATAATGACTTGCGGTTGCACAGTAAGCTTCCGGCGTGAAGTATTCTTCCGTCTCTTTGAGTGCAGGAAGCTTTCCGCAAGATGTCATGGCGCTTATCCATGCATCCCGGCCAACCACTGGTTTCTCCAGGGTGCCCGTCAACCGTCCTTCACCCAGTAGTGTGTATTGAATCCTTGTCTTGATTCTTGTAGTCTTGAGGTCTTGAAGATGTAGTCCTTGCAGATTCCATCATGGAGTTGTCGTCATTGACGTAGAGTCCTCCTTCTTCACACCACTCTCGAACACTCATACCAAACCCCGTCTACTACAGCGTAGCATTAGAATAAAATAACGTCCCGGGCTTGGTAACAGGGTGATGGGTTCCTACCTCATGCATACTACTCAACTACAAGAATTTCAATAACACTACTGAGGGGTGGTTGCAAAGGTGCCACTAAATGCAATAAAACATAGGTAAGAAAGCATGGTCAAAGTGAACTTGCCTTGTTGACGATCTTCAAAAAACTAGGGTTTCAGAGTAGCAATCTTAGCACTCGGAAATTCTACCGAGGCAAACAATAACTATAATAAGCACATAGCAATAGGATCACATAACACAACATAACAAAAGTAACATAACACAACAAAACAACCAAAACCAAATCCAAAAGAAAAACTCAAAGAAAGGCCACTCAAAGTTTTCCCTACTTCAAACAATAACAAAAATAGTTTTATATAATAAAATTTTCTTAACATAACCTAATCATGGTTTTAGGTTAACTTAACAGAATAGGATTCACTAAGCAACTAGGAGCAAAAAGAATTAATTAAAAGCTATTATAAAACTCCTATTAGGCCTAATCCAATTTCTATTAGGAAAAATAAATTAAAACTTTTATTAATTATAAATAAAAGTTCATCTATTAGAGTGACATAAACTAACCTAGAATAATCTATCACAATTTAAAAATAAATTTATTTACTAATTAATTTAATAGGAAAACAGTAGCTAGCTAATTAATTAGGATTAACAAGATTCTGCTTAAAACTATTTTTTATTAATCCTAAAATACCCAAATTAATTTTTATGGTTTGGCAATGTTAAAATAAAGTTGGGACAAAAAGAATCATGCTAAAATAATTTTTCTAACTCAAGTTATAGCAGATTTACTATTCTGACTAAAACTAAATTAAAGCATTTTAATTAATTTTATCATAGCTAAATATATATTCTACAGAAACTACATAAAATTTGCAATCCAACAAAAAAAGAATCATCTAAAAATAATAAACAGAATAAAAGATATGATTTTTTTCAAAACAGATCTGTTAAAACAGAAAAACAAAAATAAAAGAAAAAGGCCTAATGGGCCTATACTGTGCACTGGGCGTAATATAATCAAAACGGGCCCTAGAGTTAAACTAAAACGGGCCGGCTCAAAAAAGAAAAACCCTAACTAAATAAAACCGTAACGAACCGGGCCGGTTCTTATAAAAAGAAATACCCCTTCGGGGTTCTAATCTACACCGTCCATCTGGGATCGGACGGGGGAGAGAGATCCCGGCGACTAACCGGAGTTCGGCGACGGCGGCGGCGGCGGCGAGAGTGCGGCGAGGGCTCCGGTCGTCGGAGAGGTCGACGGAGTGGCCGGGAGGATGCGGGGGAGCTCGGGGAGGGGTTCGGTGGAGTCGTTGGGGTTCGGGGGTGACTAGGGCGGCGACGGCGGCGACAATGGCGGAGGAGCTTGAGGCTCCGGCGAGCTCGGCGGGAGGAGAGGAGGTCCGCGAGGCTAGGGGGGAAATGGGGTCGGGCGGCGGCTTAAATAGCCAGGGGCTCGTCGGGGTAAGGGAGGCGATCGGGAGGATCGGCATCCGGATCCTTCGAGATCCGCGATCTGCGGCGCGGCGGCGTGGCGTGGGGCGGGGTTGACGAAGGCGGGGCCATTGTCGATGAGAGGAGGGGGGGGGCGGCGGGTGGCCGATCGGGAGGGTTGGTCTTGGGAGGCCTGGTCGGCTCGATCGGTCTTGGGCTGGCCATCTGGGCCTTCGGTGGGCCGGCCAGTGGGGGGTTTTCAATTGGCTGGGCAGAGGGCTGGTGGCGCTGGGGGTTTTTTCTTTTTAAATTTTATTTTTTAAAATAAAACAAAACATAGTATATCTTTTAAAATATAAATATTTTATATAGGGTATATATATACCAAAATGATGAGGGAATATTCCTTTCATTTGAACATTTTTCCAAAGGCAAAATCAAACTTTATAAAAATCCATTTTTTCAAATTCAAATAAAATTCAGATTTGAATCCAAAACTTTTGGCATTGTTTCCTCTGATATTTTTGGAGTGTCATGTTTGCTCCTCTCATACTTTTGATCAAGTATTTATCGGGCATAGTTTTTGAAATGATTCCCACTTGCCAAAGTTTGAATTTAAATTCAAAACTCAAAATTTGAAAGGGGTTTCAAAGCACTTTCAAATGACTTTCAACTTGATACTTTTAACTTCCAACTCATATTTCATATAATTGAAGAAGTCATTTTATCTTCCCTCATGAAAATCATTGAGTTGCATAAAGCCTTGAATTTGAAATATTCCCGGATGAAATTCAAATCCTTTCAAAACCCTTTTCATTCCAATGGAAGAAGTCATGTCATCTTCACTCTAGGTTTTGGTGTTGGAATGAATTTGAATTCATTGAGATCCAAAAAGGCAAAGGAGAAAAGTTTTGGGAAAGTCATTTCATTCCCTCTCATTCAACTTTCAAAAGTTTCAAATTTCACTCAACTTCACTCAATCAATCAGACAAGCAATCAGACATCAAGCATAGTTATTTATTTAATATAACATTCCAAAATTTAGAATTTTGGGATGTTACACGGCACCTCCGAGTTCTGCACACGTTCGGCTCGGTGACGTCCTCGCCTTCTCGATCCAGCAAGAGGGCGAAGTAGTAGATGAGTTCCGGCAGCACGACGGCGTGGTGACGGTGTTGGTGAAGAACAATCTTGAGGCTTCGCCTAAGCACTATGAAAACTATGACAGAGGATAAACTAGAGGAGGCGGGGTTGCGAGCACACGGCTTGGTTTTCTTGATGATTCTTGGGTGCTAGCCCTACCCTCTATTTATATGTTGAGCCTTGGGGTGAAACTTGGAGTAAAAGCCTCCACAAAGTCGGTTTCACCCGAAGGCAAGAGTCCTTCTCGGACTTCAAGGCGAGCCTTGGGTTCCCGGCGTCGACCCGACGCCGAGGACCTGGCGTCGGCCCCTGACTCATAAAACTTCCTTTGCCCTTTCCAAAAACCTCGTGGGCTTTCCCTTTGGTCGAGATAAAGTGTTCTCGTGCCCAAACATTTCGAGAAACATCCGAACCCCTTCGATGGATTCGGAACCTTCCGGAGATCAAACACTACTATCCACATATCAATCTTTACTTCCGGACCATTCCGGAGTTCCTCGTCATATCTGTGATCTCATCCAAAATTCCGAACAACATCCGGTCACCAACATACATAACTCATAGTACTATATCGTCGACGAATGTTATGCGTGCGGACCATACGGGTTCGAGAACTATGTAGACATGACCGAGACACCTCTCTTGTCAATAACCAATAGCGGGACCTGGATGCCCATATTGGCTCCTACATATTCTACGAAGATCTTTATCGGTCAGACCGCATAACAACATACGTTGTTCCCTTTGTCATCGGTATGTTACTTGCCCAAGATTTGATCGTCGGTATCTCAATACCTAGCTCAATCTCGTTACCAGCAAGTCTCTGTACTCGTTCCATAATACATCATCCCACAACTAACTCATTAGTTGCAATGCTTGCGAGGCTTATAGTGATGTGCATTACCGAGTGGGCCCAGAGATACCTCTCCGACAATCGGAGTGACAAATCCTAATCTTGAAATACGCCAACCCAACAAGTACCTTTGGAGACATCTGTAGAGCACCTTTATAATCACCCAGTTACGTTGTGACATTTGGTAGCACACAAAGTGTTCCTCCGGTAAACGGGAGTTGCATAATCTCATAGTCATAGGAACATGTATAAGTCATGAAGAAAGCAATAGCAACATACTAAACGATCGAGTGCTAAGCTAACGGAATGGGTCAAGTCAATCACATCATTCTCCTAATGATGTGATCCCGTTAATCAAATGACAACCCATGTCAATGGCTAGGAAACTTAACCATCTTTGATCAACGAGCTAGTCAAGTAGAGGCATACTAGTGACACTCTGTTTGTCTATGTATTCACACATGTATTATGTTTCTGCTTAATACAATTCTAGCATGAATAATAAACATTTATCATGATATAAGTAAGTAAATAATAACTTTATTATTGCCTCTAGGGCATATTTCCTTCAGTCTCCCACTTGCACTAGAGTCAATAATCTAGATTACACAATAATGATTCTAACAGCCATGGAGCCTTGGTGCTGATCATGTTTTGCTTGTGGAAGAGGCTTAGTCAACGGGTCTGCGACATTCAGATCCGTATGTATCTTGCAAATTTCTATGTCTCCCACCTGGACTAAATCCCGGATGGAATTGAAGCGTCTCTTGATGTGCTTGGTCCTCTTGTGAAATCTGGATTCCTTCGCCAAGGCAATTGCACCAGTATTGTCACAAAAGATTTTCATTGGACCCGATGCACTAGGTATGACACCTAGATCGGATATGAACTCCTTCATCCAGACTCCTTCATTTGCTGGTTCCAAAGCAGCTATGTACTCCGCTTCACATGTAGATCCCGCCACGACGCTTTGTTTAGAACTGCACCAACTGACAGTTCCACCGTTTAATGTAAACACGTATCCGTTTTGCGATTTAGAATCGTCCGTATTAGTGTCAAAGCTTGCATCAACGTAACCATTTACGATGAGCTCTTTGTCACCTCCATAAACGAGAAACATATCCTTAGTCCTTTTCAGGTATTTCAGGATGTTCTTGACCGCTGTCCAGTGATCCAGTCCTGGATTACTTTGGTACCTCCCTGCTAGACTTATAGCGAGGCACACATTAGGTATGGTACACAGCATTGCATACATGATAGAGCCTATGGCTGAAGCATAGGGAACATATTTCATTTTCTCTCTATCTTCTGCAGTGGTCGGGCATTGAGTCTTACTCAACCTCACACCTTGTAACACAGGCAAGAACCCTTTCTTTGCTTGATCCATTTTGAACTTCCTCAAAACTTTGTCAAGGTATGTGCTTTGTGAAAGTCCAATTAAGCGTCTTGATCTATATCTATAGATCTTGATGCCCAATATATAAGCAGCTTCACCGAGATCTTTCATTGAAAAACTCTTGTTCAAGTATCCCTTTATGCTATCCAGAAATTCTATATTATTTCCAATCAGCAATATGTCATCCACATATAATATTAGAAATGCTACAGAGCTCCCACTCACTTTCTTGTAAATACAGGCTTCTCCAAAAGTCTGTACAAAACCAAATGCTTTGATCACACTATCAAAGCGTTTATTCCAACTCCGAGAGGCTTGCACCAGTCCATAAATGGATTGCTGGAGCTTGCACACTTTGTTAGCTCCTTTGGATCGAAAAAACCTTCCGGTTGCATCATATACAAATCTTCTTTCAGAAATCCATTCAGGAATGCAGTTTTGACATCCATTTGCCAAATTTCATAATCATAAAATGCGGCAATTGCTAACATGATTCGGACAGACTTAAGCATCGCTTCGGTGAGAAGGTCTCATCGTAGTCAATCCCTTGAACTTGTCAAAACCTTTTGCAACAAGTCGAGCTTTATAGAAAGTAACATTACCGTCGTCGGTCTTCTTCTTGAAGATCCATTTATTCTCAATTGCTTGCCGATCATCGGGCAAGTCAACCAAAGTCCACACTTTGTTCTCATACATGGATCCCATCTCAGATTACATGGCCTCAAGCCATTTTGCGAATCTGGGCTCACCATCGCTTCTTCATAGTTCGTAGGTTCGTCATGGTCTAGTAACATAACTTCCAAAACAGGATTACCGTACCACTCAGTGCGGATCTTACTCTGTTGACCTCGAGGTTCAAGAACAACTTGATCCGAAGTTTCATGATCATCATCATTAACTTCCTCACTAATTGGTGTAGGTGTCGCAGAAACCGGTTTCTGTGATGAACTACTTTCCAATAAGGGAGCAGGTACAGTTACCTCATCAAGTTCTACTTTCCTCCCACTCACTTCTTTCGAGAGAAACTCCTTCTCTAGAAAAACTCCGAATTTAGCAACAAAAGTCTTGCCTTCGGATCTGTGATAGATGGTGTACCCAACATTCTCCTTTGCGTATCCTATGAAGACACATTTCTTCGATTTGGGTTCGAGCTTATCAGGTTGAAGATTTTTCACATAAGCATCGCAGCCCCAAACTTTTAGAAACGACAACTTTGGTTTCTTGCCAAACCACAGTTCATAAGGCGTCGTCTCAACGGATTTCGATGGTGCCCTATTTAATGTGAATGCGGCCGTCTCTAAAGCATAACCCCAAAACGATAGTGGTAAATCAGTAAGAGACATCATAGATCGCACCATATCTAGTAAAGTACGATTCTGACGTTCGGACACACCATTCTGTTGTGGTGTTCCGGTGGCGTGAGTTGTGAAACTATTCGCATTGTTTCAAATGAAGACCAAACTCATAACTCAAATATTCTCCTCCACGACAATGGCGGCGGAGGGAGCTTCGGGCTCCGGCGAGCTCGAGCGGGAGGGAGAGGAGGTCCGGCGAGGGCTAGGGGGAATGGGGTGCGGGGCGGCGGCTTAAATAGCCAGGGGGCTCGTCGGGGTAAGGGAGGCGATCGGGGAGGGGATCGGCATCCCGGATCCTTCGGGATCCGGTGATCTGCGGCGGCGATGGCGTGGCGTGGGGCGGGTTGTGAAGGCGGGGCCCATGTCGATGAAGAGGAGGGTGGGGAGCGGCGGGTGGCCGATCTGGAGGGGTTGGTCTTGGGGAGGCCTGGTCGGCTCGGTCGGCGCTGGGCTGGCCATCTGGGCCTTCGGTGGGTCGGCGGTGGGGGTTTTCATGGTGGCTGGGCAGGGGCTGGTGGCGCTGGGGGTTTTCCTTTTAAATTTTATTTTTTTAAAATAAAACAAAACATAGTATATCTTTTAAAATATAAATATTTTATATAGGGTATATATATATACCAAAATGATGAGGGGAATATTCCCTTTCATTTGAACATTTTTCCAAAGGCAAAATCCAAACTTTATAAAAATCCATTTTTCAAATTCAAATAAAATTCAGATTTGAATCCAAAACTTTTGGCATTGTTTCCTCTGATATTTTTGGAGTGTCATGTTTGCTCCTCTCATACTTTTGATCAAGTATTTATCGGGCATAGTTTTTGAAATGATTCCCACTTGCCAAAGTTTGAATTTAAATTCAAAACTCAAAATTTGAAAGGGGTTTCAAAGCACTTTCAAATGACTTTCAACTTGATACTTTTAACTTCCAACTCATATTTCATATAATTGAAGAAGTCATTTTATCTTCCCTCATGAAAATCATTGAGTTGCATAAAGCCTTGAATTTGAAATATTCCCGGATGAAATTCAAATCCTTTCAAAACCCTTTTCATTCCAATGGAAGAAGTCATGTCATCTTCACTCTAGGTTTTGGTGTTGGAATGAATTTGAATTCATTGAGATCCAAAAAGGCAAAGGAGAAAAGTTTTGGGAAAGTCATTTCATTCCCTCCCATTCAACTTTCAAAAGTTTCAAATTTCACTCAACTTCACTCAATCAATCAGACAAGCAATCAGACATCAAGCATAGTTATTTATTTAATATAACATTCCAAAATTTAGAATTTTGGGATGTTACAAACCTACCACTTAAAATGAATCTAGTCCTCGAGATTCAAGAAACTAACAAGAAAGGTTAGGGTTGGGGGTCTTCTAGCAAATGTTCTGGTGAGAAAGGTCAGGTGGGCTACCACACTCAAAACAAGGTTACAGTTCCAATAAACTCAGGTACTTCCTCTGGAGTGCCGACAATGTATGTCTCTTCACATATCTTACAATAGCTCCTCTGTCAGAAGCATAGAGTTTTCCTCAGAATCTTGGGTCGGTTCGTCAAAGTTGAAATTTGTCCGGATCGGATCTTCTTAGTGATAGGCTCGTGTCCATTCTAGACAACTTTCAAATACTCATGGTGGTCTACAATTTATGGTTTCTCCTGCAGAAAACGGTCTAGGTTGAACCTCACCGTATAACCTCGATTGGCATCGCTTTGCTGTAAAGGGTTCCATCGTCCTACCATTCTATGGTTTTAGGGCTTATAGCGTCGACACTCTTCAAAGGTTTTCAAGTCTCTCGATTTTCCATCAACATATGATAGTTCATGATAGAAGTCTTGGTATGGGGCCAATCCATCCCGTGCTTGAATCATTACCACATACGTAAATATCGAATCACGTATTCTAACACTTGGGCATACTCACAAGCATTGCAGAATTTCTCTTGTTCTCGAACCGGGTTCGAGTAATTCCATAGTTTCGCAAGCCAAACAAAACATCAATCGTTACTTCACCACTCTCAGGTTTTTGCGTAATCTCCTACGAAACGTATGCTGATTGGATCACTGATTCTTCCAAATTTATTCCTTTATCAAGGTTACATCTGTTCCTTTCCAAAATCCTGGGCCTGTGGGTTATGGCCCACTTCAACACTAGTGCAGCTTTACTCATTCTTGGAGTAACTCTCTTGTTCCATATTACACCTCCTTTAAATCCAGTAGTACTCTGTTTCTTCATCATATCAAAAGCAAAATTCCAACTTATTTTGTCCAGCTTCCTACTATGGACCGTCATGGATAACACATTTCTTTCTTCATTGATCCTGTGGTTTTATAGAGTACTATGACCAAAAATGCACAAGTTTATCCATAACATCTCATTATTCTCATATCAATCTTTCATTACATCCTTAATCATTTTTCGTGAATCCAAATTCCAAAAAGTTTATTACAAATGCTGCCACCCACATGGTTCGGTATGGTCAGACATTACTTCCAACTTTATTCATTTTTCCCTCCTTGAGGATTCTTCAGTCCCACTGGAATTGTGCGACATGTGCCTTGAATTCTTCAATCTTCTGTTTCATTGTGGTGGCCTTGAGCTTCACCTCCATCATCTCAATATGCACTTCGCTTAGGTATTCCTGAGTATGACGGAGTCTTGCTTCAAGTATTTCTCCGATCTGACGTATGGCTTCCATGGCTGCTTCGCGAACAGCATCGAAGAAAGTTGCTTGTGGCACACGTGAAATGAAAAAGTACTGTCCCATCATCTTTGGGCAAACTCCTTTCAAATGGCAGTGCCACAAATAAGTTGCACTATCATTATCAACTCTGCATCTTTTGGCTTCAATATTATGAATATGTGTATCACTACTATCGAGATTCAACAAAAATAGACCACTATTCAAGGGTGTATGACCATAAAAGATATTCCTCATATAAATAGAACAACCATTATTCTCTGATTTAAATGAATAACCGTCTCGCATCAAACAAGATCCAGATATAATGTTCATGCTCAACGCCGTCACCAAATAACAATTATTTAGGTCTAATACTAATCCCGAAGGTAGATGTAGAGGTAGCGTGCCGACCGCGATCACATCGACTTTGGAACCATTTCCCACGCGCATCGTCACCTCGTCCTTAGCCAATCTTGATTAATCCGTAGCCCTGTTTGAGTTGCAAATATTAGCAATGAACCAGTATCAAATACCAGTGCTCTTGTGAGCATTAGTAAGGTACACATCAATAACATGTATATCACATATACCTTTGTTCACCTTGCCATCCTTCTTATCCACCAAATACTTGGGGAAGTTCCGCTTCTAGTGACCAGTCTGCTTGCAGTAGAAGCACTCAGTCTTAGGCTTAGGTCCAGACTTGGGTTTCTTCTCTTGAGCAGCAACTTGCTTGCTGTTCTTTTTGAAGTTCCCCTTCTTCTTCCCTTTACCCCTTTTCTTGAAACTGGTGGTCTTATTGACCATCAACACTTGATCCTCCTTCTTGATTTCTACCTCCGCTGCCTTTAGCATTGCGAAGAGCTCGGGAATTGTCTTATCCATCCCTTGCATATTATAGTTCATCACGAAGTTCTTGTAGCTTGGTGGCAGTGATTGGAGAATTCTGTCAATGACGCTATCATCCAGAATATTAACTCCCAGTTGAATCAAGTGATTGAAGTACCCAGACATCTTGAGTATATGCTCACTGACAGAACTATTCTCCTCCATCTTGCAGCTATAGAACTTATTGGAGACTTCATATCTCTCAATCCGGGCATTCTTTTAAAATATTAACTTCAACTCCTGGAACATCTCATATGCTCCATGACGTTCAAAACGTTGTTGAAGTCCTGGTTCTAAGCCGTGAAGCATGGCACACTGAACTATCGAGTAGTCATCAACACGTGACTGCCAGGCATTCACAATGGCTGCAGTTGCTGGTGCAGGTGGTACACCTAGCGGTGCTTCTAGGACGTAACTCTTCTGTGCATCAATGAGGATAATCCTCAGGTTACGGACCCAGTCCGTGTAATTGCTACCATCATCTTTCAACTTTGCTTTCTCAAGGAACGCATTAAAATTCAATGGAACAACAACACGGGCCATCTATCTACAATCAACATAGACAAGCAAGATACTATCAGGTACTAAGTTCATGATAAATTTAAGTTCAATTAATCATATTACTTAAGAACTCCCACTTAGAAAGACATCCCTCTAATCCTCTAAGTGATCACGTGATCCAAATCAACTAAACCATGTCTGATCATCATGTGAGATGGAGCAGTTTTCAATGGTGAACATCACTATGTTGATCATATCTACTATATGATTCACGCTCGACCTTTCGGTCTCCGTGTTCCAAAGCCATATCTGTTATATGCTAGGCTCTTCAAGTTTAACCTGAGTATTCCGCGTGTGCAACTGTTTTGCTCCCGTTGTATTTGAACGTAGAGCCTATCACACCCGATCATCATGTGGTGTCTCAGCACGAAGAACTTTCGCAACGGTGCTACTCAGGGAGAACACTTATACTTTGATAATTTAGTGAGGGATCATCTTATAATGCTACCGTCAATCAAAGCAAGATAAGATGCATAAAAGATAAACATCACATGCAATCAATATAAGTGATATGATATGGCCATCATCATCTTGTGCTTGTGATCTCCATCTCCGAAGCACCGTCATGATCACCATAGTCACCGGCACGACACCTTGATCTCCATCGCAGCATCGTTGTCGTCTCGCCAATCTTATGCTTCTACGACTATCGCTACCGCTTAGTGATAAAGTAAAGCATTACAGGGTGATTGCATTGCATACAATAAACCGACAACCATATGGCTCCTGCCAATTGCCGATAACTCGGTTACAAAACATGATCATCTCATACAATAAAATTTAGCATCATGTCTTGACCATATCACATCACAACACCCTGCAAAAACAAGTTAGACGTCCTCTACTTTGTTGTTGCAAATTTTACGTGGCTGCTACGGGCTTAGCAAGAACCATTCTTACCTACGCATCAAAACCACAACGATAGTTTGTCAAGTTGGTGCTGTTTTAACCTTCACAAGGACCGGGCGTAGCCACACTCGGTTCAACTAAAGTTGGAGAAAATGACACCCGCCAGCCACCTGTGTGCAAAGCACGTCGGTAGAACCAGTCTCGCGTAAGCGTACGCGTAATGTCGGTCCGGGCCGCTTCATCCAACAATACCGCTGAAGAAAGTATGACATGCTGGTAAGCAGTATGACTTATATCGCCCACAACTCACTTGTGTTCTACTCGTGCATATGACATCTACGCATAAAACCTGGCTCGGATGCCACTGTTGGGGAACGTAGTAATTTCAAAAAAATTCCTACGCACACGCAAGATCATGGTGATGCATAGCAACGAGAGGGGAGAGTGTTGTCTACGTACCCTCGTAGACCGTAAGCGGAAGCGTTAAATCAACGCAGTTGATGTAGTCGTACGTCTTCACGATCTGACCGATCCAAGTACCGGAAGCACGGCACCTCCAAGTTCTGCACATGTTCGGCTCGGTGACGTCCTCGCCTTCTCGATCCAGCAAGAGGGGCGAAGTAGTAGATGAGTCCCGGCAGCACGACGGCGTGGTGACGGTATTGGTGAAGAACAATCTTTGCAGGGCTTCGCCTAAGCACTACAAAAACTATGACGGAGGATAAACTAGAGGAGACGGGGTTGCCGACACACGGCTTGGTTTTTCTTGATGATTCTACGGTGCTAGCCCTACCCCTCTATTTATATGTTGAGCCTTGGGGTCGAAACTTGGATTAAAAGCCTCCACAAAGTCAGTTTCACCCGAAAGGCAAGAGTCCTTCTCGGACTCCAAGGCCAGACGCCAGGGTTCCCGGCGTCTGGACCCAAACGCCAGGGACCCTGGCGTCTGGCCCCTGGACTCCGCAAAACTTCCTTTTGCGCTTTCCAAAAACCCTCGTGGGCTTTCCTCTTTGGCCCAGATAAAGTGTTCTCGTGCCCAAACATTTCGGGAAACATCCGAACCTTTCCGGAGATCAAACACTACTATCCACATATAAATCTTTACTTAGGACCATTACGAGTTCCTCGTCATATCTGGATCTCATCCAAAACTCCGAACAACATTCGGTCACCAACATACATAACTCATAGTACTATATCATCAGCGAGCGTTAAGCGTCACGGACCCTACGGGTTCGAGAACTATGTAGACATGACCGAGACACCTCTCTTGTCAATAACCAATAGCGGGACCTGGATGCCCATATTGGCTCCTACATATTCTACGAATATCTTTATCGGTCAGACCGCATAACAACATATGTTGTTCCCTTTGTCATCGGTATGTTACTTGCCCGAGATTCGATCGTCGGTATCTCAATACCTAGTTCAATATCGTTACCGGCAAGTCTCTTTACTCGTTCTGTAATACATCATCCCGCAACTAACTCATTAATTGCAATGCTTGCAAGGCTTATAGTGATGTGCATTACCGAGTGGGCATAGAGATACCTCTCTGACAATCGGAGTGACAAATCCTAATCTTGAAATACGCCAACCCAACAAGTACCTTTGGAGACACCTGTAGAGCACCTTCATAATCACCCAGTTACGTTGTGACGTTTGGTAGCACACAAAGTGTTCCTCCGGTAGACGGGAGTTGCATAATCTCATAGTCATAGGAACATGTATAAGTCATGAAGAAAGCAATAACAACATACTAAACAATCGAGTGCTAAGCTAACGGAATGGGTCAAGTCAATCACATCATTCTCCTAATGATGTGATCCCGTTAATCAAATGACAACCCATGTCAATGTCTAGGAAACTTAACCATCTTTGATCAACGAGCTAGTCAAGTAGAGGCATACTAGTGACACTCTGTTTGTCTATGTATTCACACATGTATTTTGTTTCTGGTTAATACAATTCTAGCATGAATAATAAACATTTATCATGATATAAGGAAATAAATAATAACTTTATTATTGCCTCTAGGGCATATTTCCTTCAATAACACTCCAGAGAATGCCGAAGACCCCAAAGGCCCTGCTGCGCCAACCTCCGAACAAGACGATTGGGAGGAGGGGCAAGTCGACCCTGACGATCTCGTCGATAATGAGGGCTCAGAGGATAGTAATTACCTACCGATCTACGAAGAGGACGTGAGCCTCGGCGACGAAGACTTCATCGTGCCGGAGGAACCCCTCGACCAAGAGCGCTTCAAGCGCAGGCTAATCGCCACAACAAGAAGCCTAAAAAAGAAGCAGCAGCAGCTTCAAGCTGATCAAGATCTGCTCAATGATAGATGGACTAATGTCCTGGCAGCCGAGGAATACGGCCTCGAATGCCTAACTAAGAGTTACCCAAAGTGCAAGCTGCTACCCCAATTCGACGATGAGGCGCTGGAGCCCATACCGCCAACGCGTGATGCTGTTGACAGACCGGACCGACCACCACGTGGCCGGGATAGGGCGGCAACTCAAGCCAAACACCAGCTCGCACCGCCTCGCCGCAGAGGCAGAGAAACAGCATACACCTACAACCTACGACAGGACCTGGACAATAGAGCCGGTCAGACTAGATCAATCTATGGATCAAGGGGGCGTGCCCCAGCACGAGAAGACGGCCATCAGGCCTGGCGCAATAAGCACAACCTCACCCGGGCAGAAAACCGCATACGGACCTCATCCGAACTGCGTCGAGACGTTGCCCAATACAGAGGCGCTGCACACCCCCTATGCTTCACCGATGAGGTAATGGAGCACCAGTTCCCAGAAGGGTTTAAACCTGTGAACATCGAATCATACGATGGTACGACGGACCCTACAGTATGGATTGAAGATTTCCTTCTCCACATTCACATGGCTCGCGGCGATGATCTACATGCCATCAAATATCTCCCCCTAAAACTAAAGGGACCAGCTCGTCACTGGTTAAATAGCCTCCCAGAAAACTCTATTGGAAGCTGGGAAGACTTGGAAGATGCCTTTAGAGACAACTTCCAAGGCACTTATATCCGGCCTACGGATGCCGATGACCTCAGTCATATAGTCCAACAACTCGGAGAGTCGGCCAGGAAATTCTGGACCAGGTTCCTAATTAAAAAGGACTAGATTGTCAACTGTCCAGACGCCGAAGCCCTAGCGGCCTTTAAGCACGACATCCACGACGAATGGCTCGCCCGACACCTCGGCCAAGAAAAGCCGAAGTACATGGCAGCCCTTACAGCACTAAAGACCCGCTTTTGCTTGGGCAAAGATAGTTGGCTAGCCCGTAGCAGCAACAGTACCAGCGACCGTGGCACTACCGAAGCCAGAAATGGCAACGGAAGGCCCTGGCGCAACAAACATAAGCGTCGGAGCAACAACGATAATACAGAGGATAAGGCGGTCAATGCCGGATTCAGTGGCTCCAAATCCGGTCAACGGAAGAAGCCATTCAAAAGAAACAAAGATGACTCATCAAGCCTGGACCGAATACTTGATCGACCTTGCCAGATCCACGGCACTCCTGACAAGCCTGCCAACCACACCGACATAAGTTGTTGGTCTTCAAACAGGCCAGCAAGTTAAATGCCGAACACAAGGATAAAGGGTCGCTCGGCAAGGATGACGATGAGGAACCTCGCACACTGAACACGGGGGGACAGAAGAAATTTCTCCCCGAGGTCAAAATGGTGAATATGATATACGTTACTCACATCCCCAAGCAGGAGCACAAGCGAGCGTTAAGGGACGTCTACGCGATCGAGCCAGTCGCCCCAAAATTCAACCCATGGTCAGCCTGTCCGATCACTTTCGATCGCAGAGACCACCCGACCAGTATCCATCGCGGAGGCTCAGCAGCGCTAGTCCTCGACCCAATTATTGATGGATTCCACCTCATGCGAGTCCTGATGGACGGCGGCAGCAGCCTTAACCTGCTCTATCAGGACACAGTCCGCAAAATGGGTATTGATCCTTCAAGAATCAAGCCCACAAAACCACCTTTAAGGGAGTAATACTTGGTGTAGAGGCCCGCTTCATGGGCTCAATCACATAGGAGGTTGTCTTCGGTTCGCCAGATAACTTCCGAAGTGAAGACTTGATCTTCACATCGTCCCTTTCCGCAGTGGCTACCACGCGTTGCTCGGACGAACCGCGTTCGCTCGCTTCAACGCGGTCCCACACTACGCCTATCTCAAACTCAAGATGCCCGGACCCCGCGGCCCTGGTAGTGGAAGTACAGAGCGACCTTATCATACCAAATACTACATCGGCAGTCAAGCCCCCGGACACTATCAAACGAGTCCGGACTACTCCGCAACACGATAGTCCAGCCCGTCAGAAGCTCGACTAGCAATTCGGCCTCCGTCGCAGCCCCAACCGAATTGCGGCATATGTACCACGCGTACATCACTACGCGCTAAAGATACCATGGGCAACGATGGAGGCATAGTAAATATAAAGTCCAGAATACGGCTCGACCCTATCTGCACCCTGATATTTCTTTTCTCTTATTTTTATTTTTCTAGGTTCCTTACAACCCACATCACCTTTCGATGGTACCAAGGGCCCTTTTTCTAAGCCAGTCATGAAAACCCGATAATTGATCCTTTCGAAGGATAATATGCCAAGGAGAAAAGCAGCGTAGACATGTGGCAGAGTATCTAAAGGATCTTTAAAGATCACCGCTTTCTTCTTTAGGACCTGTACACAGCTTTCCCTTGTGCTCGGCATGTAAAATGGCCTCGATGCTCATCACCTTATTTGTAAGAACACGTTTTGACGTATCAATCAGACTATAACGGAAACAGTTTCTCGACCAACCTATTCGGTACTGGCTTATTCCTTAATCTATATTCCCTCTTCTTCGTCAGGTGGCCATGTACACCTCGGCTCGACTTAAATCACCAGGGGCTCTATTTGGCCACGTACATTTCTTCCATAAATAATAATAAGTCCGAACACTTTTATAGTACAATTCGGCATCACGAATTAAGCAATATATGCATCAGCTCCGAATCATGTCTTTGGTCAATAGTTGGGTTGCCCGGCTCCTGTGGTTATTGCCTTATGTTTCGCTCGTTCGGCTAAGGCAGTAAAGGGAGAACTACTGTGATTGTGTTTCCGGCTCATCCAGATAAACACCTCAATAGAGAAAGCTGAAAACTGGCTGTCATGGTGCGGCGAGAGCTGGTCAGCTATTCGGAGACTAATTACAAATCTCTTGTGATTTTTTCCGCCTTACGCGAGGGACCGGTCTTTTCCCGGTCAGGCATCCACATCACCCAAGTTCGGATAATCAAATAATAGCAGGGGCTGCACCTAAAACCTCATTGTTACACTCTTTTGGCTAAGTGAGAGCGATAAAGCCACATAGTCTGATTGCCTGGTTCGTCACACGAACACCTCCTTCAAGGACAAAATTTGATGGGTCAAGTGTGTTCAGGTGCTAATCCGAACACCCCTGTACTACCTACGTGGGGCTGAAGCCGACGACTGGCCAACTCTCAGATATCATAAACGGCCGCACAGGAGGAAAAGAATTTGAGGTAAAATAAATAGCATATTATACATCAGCCTTGTTTCATGGTACAAAGCTTGAATAGCAGGGATACATTCATTCAAAAATAATGTCCTTCGAGCACTGGCCTTCTACAATACATGATCCTTCGAGGACGTTGTCAAAATACCGCTTCAGCGTGCGGTGCTCTTTGCCTGCGGGCGGTCCCTCGGTGGCAAGCTTGACAGTGTTCATCTTCGCCCACTGCACTTTGACAGGGCGAAGGCCATCCGTGCACCTTCGATGCAGACCGACCGCTTCACGACATCAAGCCGGGGGCAGGCACTGACCAGCCGCTTCACGAGCCCGAAGTAGCTACTGGGCATGGGTTCGGCGGGCCAAAGACGGATTATAAAATCCCTCATGTCCAATTCGGCCACCCTATGCAGTTCGGTCAACTATTTTAGCTGATCGCCGAGGGGCACGGGATGCTCCGGTGCAAGGTACTGCAACCAGAACAGCTTTTCCGTTGAGCTCCCCTCTTCGGCTCGGAAGAACTCTGCAGCATCAGCAATACTCCAGGGCAGGTCCGCAAACGCTCCTGGAAAACTCCAAATCCGGGTTAGTAAGATAGACTTTCTTATCACAAATTTGCTCTGCATGTTAAAGGCCTTACCCGCTGCAATCTGCTTGGCCTCTTGGATCTCCCGGTAGGCGCTTTGGGCTTCGGCCCGGGCCTCCAGTGCACTTTGGAGGGCCTTAGTAAGTTCGGAATTTTGATCCGAAATCTTGCGCTCTAAGGACTCACATTTGCTTATAGCTGATAACCCACAAGTATAGGGGATCGCAACAGTTTTCGAGGGTAGAGTATTCAACCCACAAGCACCTTTACGGCAGAGGCCACCCTTGGCCTCCTTGCTCTTCTTCTTGACCTTCTTTTCCGGCGCCTGATACGGCCCCGGGACCAGCATCCTCGTCCACAGAGGAATGGCTGGGTCTTCGAGTAGCAGAGCCGGATAGTGAATCCGTTCCACCTTCTTCGTCCAGCCCTGTGAGTAGGATGGGACGCTCAGTATGCTCCTTGGATTTACAAAATAAGGCTATCAGAAAACTTACGGGAGTCGCTGCATGAGTGCAGTCATGGCCGAGATCTTCGGTCATCTTTGATCACGCCTTTTGGGTCTTGAAAAGCAGCTTCCATATGTCTTCGTGCTTCATGCCGAAGAACCCCTGCAGGGTCCAGGGACCGGCCGGGTCGAACTCCCACATATACTGAGTCTGGTGTTGGCAGGGGAGAATCCGATGAAAGAGCATCACCTGGTTCACGCTGGCAAGGCTGGTATTCTTGTCTACCATGCTCTTGACACGCCTCTGCAGCGTCATCACCTCGTCGGACGATGGCCAGTCCAGGCCCTTGTTGAGCCAGGATGTCAACCGCATTGGAGGTCCGAACTTGAACTCGGAAGGAGCGGCCCATGTGGAGTCACGGGATTCCGTGACATAGAACCACCCCTGCTGCCCTCCCTTAACAGTATCCACGAAGGTACCCTTGGGCCAGGTGACGTTGGGAAGCTTGCTCACCATGGCGCCGCCGCACTCCACATGTTGGCCATCCACCACTTTCGGCTTCACATTAAAGACCTTGAACCATAGGCCGAAGTGAGGGGGATGCAGAGGAATGCCTCGCATACGACGATGAACGCCGAAATGTTGAGGAAGGAATTCGGGGCTAGATCATGGAAATCTAGCATGTAGAAAAACATGAGATCGGAGATGAAAGGATGAAGGGGAAATCCTAGTCCGCGAAGGAAATGGGGGATGAACACTACCCTCTCATTGGGCTCTGGAGTAGGGATGATCTGCTGCTTGGCAGGAAGCTGGTGGGCGATCTCCTTGGCTAGGTACCCCACCTCCCGGAGCTCCTGGATGTTCCCCTTCGTGATGGAGGAGGCCATCCATCTGCCCTACGCTCCAGATCCGGACATGGCTAGAATTTTTGCGGGGGATGAAAAGGATTGAGACTTGGGCGCTGGAGCTCGAGGATGGATTGGCTGAGGAGGAAGAAGGTGTGAGGTAAAATAGGTGGATCCTTATCTCCTTATAAAGGCAGTGAATATCATGCGTTCCCCACGAGCCTTAAAGCTCGCCTATTCCCAAGGGGTCGTGCGAGCGGCACGGTTGGGTTTCCCAAACCCGTATTGATGAGAATCCCACAATAAGGGGACATGATCTCTTCTTTGACAAGACGTGTCGCCGGAGGCTGCGTCTCGAAACACGAAACGGTAGGCCTAAAATCGATTCGAAATAATAAAGTGGCCGGATGTAACGTTCCACCAGTAAAGTTGTTAGAAGACAGAACTTATTTTTGCTTAAGTATTTTGCCCTTGTGATTCAGGGTTGTGACTATTGTACAGAGTCGAATCTAGTTCTGGTGATCAACTACTTCAAAGTGTTCGGAGGAGGAACCCGCCTTGCAATGCCGAAGACAATCTGCATGCCGGACATATCGTCATTGAAGCCTGGTTCAGGGGCTACTGAGGGAGTCCTGGATTAGGGGGTCCTCGGGCGTCCGGGCTATGTGACGTGGGCCGGACTCATGGGCCGTGAAGATACAAGATGGAAGGCGTTCCCCCGTGTCCGGATGGGACTCCCCTTGGCGTGGAAGGCAAGCTTGGCATTCAGATATGAAGATTCCTTTCTCTGTAAACCGCCTCTGTACAACACTAGCCCCCTCCGTTGTCTATATAAACTAGAGGGTTTAGTCCATAGGGGCGATCATAATCACCCAGGCTAGACATCTAGGGTTTAGCCATTACGATCTCAAGGTAGATCAACTCTTGTAACCCCCTATACTCATCAAAGTCAATCAAGCAGGAAATAGGGTATTACCTCCATTAAGAGGGCCCGAACCTGGGTAAACATTGCATCGCCGCCTCCTGTTACCTTCGATCCTTAGACGCACAGTTCGGGACCCCCTACCCGAGATCTGCCGGTTTTGACACCGACAGCGACTCCCAGGCGGCTCCCGATGGCGGGCAGTGGTACGATGACCCGACCGGAGCCCCATGGCGGGCAGTGGCTCCCATGCGGCTCTCGATGGCGCACGGCAGAGACTCTAGGCGACGGCAGGCGGTGGGGGTTGCAGGCCTCTGGTAGGCCTCCTCGTCGCCACCTTGTCACCAGGAGCTCTCGCAAGCTCCTACCAGCAGCAACAACGAAGGGGGGCTGGACGTGGCATAGGGCGGCGGCTGGGTGTGGCACAGGACGGTGGCATTGGCCAGTGTGGCCGGCGGCCATGGAGTTTTGGCGAACAGGGAGAGTGGAGGATAAGAAGGAATACAAAGAGGAAAAGAAGAAGATGAGAAGAGACATTGACATGTGGGTCCCACATGTCAATTAACGGTCAAACAAAGGGTCAAACTAACGCTTCGTTTAGTTATGGGCCCGACCTGTCATATTCGTGATCAATTGATAAGCACTCGATGGTTTGGGTTTTTTGGAACAGCCGACCCCTGACTTGGTAGTTATCAGCGAAAAAAATAATTCTGATGGTTTTCTGAAACCCCACACTACTAGGGAAAACCCTAGTACTGGCATGAGTTTAAATGCTATTAGTAGCATGGGTGGCCATGCTACCTCTTGAGCACTGCGTTGGTTTTCCCTTGAAGAGGAAAGGGTGATGCAGTAAAGTAGCGTAAGTATTTCCCTCAGTTTTTGAGAACAAAGATATCAATCTAGTAGGAGATCACGCTCAAGTCCCACGCACCTACACAAACAAATAAGAACCTTGCAACCAACGCGATAAAGGGGTTGTCAATCCCTTCACGGCCACTTGCAAAAGTGAGATCTGATAGAGATGATAAGATAATATTTTTGGTATTTTTATGACAAAGACTAAAAGTAAAGAAAGCAAAATAAACGGTGATAGAAATAAAGGTAGATTAATATGATAGAGAATAGACCCGGGGGCCATAGGTTTCACTAGTGGCTTCTCTCAAGAGCATAAGTATTACGGTGGGTAAACAAATTACTGTCGAACAATTGATAGAATTGAGCATAGTTATGAGAATATCTAGGTATGATCATGTATATAGGCATCACGTCCTTGACAAGTAGACCGACTCCTGCCTGCATCTACTACTATTACTCCACACATCGACCGCTATCTAGCATTCATCTAGAGTATTAAGTTCATAAGAACGGAGTAATGCTTTAAGCAAGATGACATGATGTAGAGGGATAAACTCATGCAATATGATATGAACCCCATATTTTTATCCTTGATGGCAACAATACAATACGTGTCGTTTCCCCTACTGTCACTGGGATCGAGCACCGCAAGATTGAACCCAAAGCTAAGCACTTCTCCCATTGCAAGAAAGATCAATCTAGTAGGCCAAACCAAACTGATAATTCGAGGAGACTTGCAAAGATAACCAATCATACATAAAAGAATTCAGAGGAGATTCAAATATTGTTCATAGATAATCTTGATCATAAACCCACAATTCATCGGATCTCGACAAACACACTGCAAAAGAAGATTACATCGAATAGATCTCCAAAAGAATCGAGGAGAACTTTGTATTGAGATCCAAAGAGAGAGAAGAAGCCATCCAGCTAATAACTATGGACCCAAAGGTCTGATGTAAACTACTCACACATCATCGGAGAGGCTATGGTGTTGATGTAGAAGCCCTCCATGATTAATGCCCACTCCGGCGGAGCGCCAGAAAAGGCCCCAAGATGGGATCTCACGGGTACAGAAGGTTGCGGCGGTGGAAATAGGGTTTTGGCTCCTCCTCTGATGTTTTCGGGGTACGTAGGTATATATAGGAGGAAGAAGTAGGTCGGTGGAGCCACGAGGGGCCCACGAGGGTGGAGGGCGCGCCCAGGGGGGTAGGCGCACCCCCTGCCTTGTGGCCTCCTCGTTGATTGCTTGACGTCCACTCCAAGTCCTCTGGATCATGTTTGTTCAGAAAATCACGTCCCCGAAGGTTTCATTCCGTTTGGACTCCGTTTGATATTCCTTTACTTCAAAACACTGAAATAGGCAAAAAAAAAAAACAGCAATTTGGGCTGGTCCTCCGGTTAATAGGTTAGTCCCAAAAATAATATAAAAGTGTATAATAAAGCCCATTGAACATCCAAAACAGATAATATAATAGCATGGAACAATCAAAAATTATAGATACATTGGAGATGTATCAAGCATCCCAAAGCTTAATTCCTGCTCGTCCTCGAGTAGGTAAATGATAAAAACAGAATTTTTGATGTGGAATGCTTCTTAGCATAATTTTCAATGTAATTCTTTTTATTGCGGCATGAATATTTAGATCCGAAAGATTCAAGATAAAAGTTTAATGTTGACATAAAAACAATAATACTTCAAACATGCTAACCAAGCAATTATGTCTTATCAAAATAACATAGCCAAAGAAAGCTCATCCCTACAAAATCATATAGTTTGGCCATGCTTCAATTTCGTCACACAAAACATTCTCATCATGCATAAACCCGATGACAAGCCGAGCAACTGGTTCATACTTTTTAACGCGCTTCAACCTTTTCAACCCTTACGTAATACATGAGCGCAAGCCATGGATATAGCACTATGGGTGGAATAAAGTATAATGATGGGGGTTATGTGAGAAGACAAAAAGGTAGAAAGTCTCACACTGAAGCGACTAATCAATACGCTATGGAGATGCCCATCAATTGATGTCAATGAGAGGAGTAGGGATTGCCATGCAACGGATGCACTAGAGCTATAAATATATGAAAGCTCAACAAAAGAAACTAAGTGGGTGTGCATCAACCTTGCTTGCTCACGAAGACCTAGGGCATTTTGAGGAAGCCCATCATTGGAATATACAAGCCAAGTTCTACAATGAAAACTTCCCACTAGTATATGAAAGTGACAACATAGGAGACTCTCTATCATGAAGATCGCGGTGCTACTTTGAAGCACAAGTGTGGAAAAAGGATAGTAACATTGTCCCTTCTCTCTTTTTCTCTCATCGTTTTTTCTCTCTTTTTTCTCTCTTTTTTTGTTGGGCCTTCTCTCTTCCTTTTTTGCCTCTTTTTTTATTTAGTCCGGAATCTCATCCCGACTTGTGGGGGAATCATAGTCTCCAACATCCTTTCCTCACATGGGACAATGCTCTAATAATGATGATCATCACACTTTTATTACTTACAACTCAAGGATTACAACTCAATACTTAGAACAAAATATGACTCTATGTGAATGCTGACATGTATAAAACATTATGAAAGGTGGCTTTGCCACAAATACGATGTCAACTACATGATCATGCAAACCAATATGACAATGATGGAAGCGTGTCATAATAAACGGAACGGTGGTAAGTTGCATGGCAATATATCTCGGAATGGCTATGGAAATGCCATGATAGGTAGGTATGGTGGCAGGTTTGAGGAAGATATAAGGAGGTTTATGTGTGATAGAGCGTATCATATCACGGGGTTTGGATGCACCGGCGAAGTTTGCACCAACTCTCAAGGCGAGAAAGGGCAATTCACGGTACCGTAGAGGCTAAAAAATTGTGGAAGGTTGAGAGTGCGTATAATCCATGGACTCACATTAGTCATAGAGAACTCATATACTTATTGCAAAAGTTTATTAGCCCTCGAAGCAAAGTACTACTACGCATGCCCCTAGAGGGATAGATTGGTAGGAAAATACCATCGCTCGTCCCCGACCGCCACTCATGAGGAAAGCAATAAAAGAACACCTTATGTGTCAAAATTGTCACACAACTTTTACCATACGTGCATGCTACGGGACTTGCCAACCTTAACACAAGTATTTCTCAATTTCACAATTACTCAACTAGCACACTCTAATATTACCACCTTTATATCTCAGAACACTTATCAAGTATCAAACTTCTCATGATATTCAATGAACTCAATATGGAAGTTTTTATTATGCTCATCTTGGATGCCTATCACATTCGGATTAATTTCACAATTAAAGCAAATTACCATGCTGTTTAAGACTCTCAAAATAATATAAGTGAAGCATGATATATCAATAATTTCTATAAAATAAAGCCACCACCGTGCTCTAAAAGATATAAGTGAAGCACTAGAGCAAAAACTATATAGCTCAAAAGATATAAGTGAAGCACATAGAGTATTCTAACAAATTCGAATCATGTGTGTCTCTCTCAAAAGGTGTGTACATAAAGGATGATTGTGGTAAACTAAAAAGCAAAGAATCAAATCATACAAGATGCTCCAAGTAAAACACATATCTTGTGGTGAATAAAAATATAGCCCCAAGTAAACTTACCGATAGACGAAGACGAAAGAGGGGATGCCTTCCGGTGCATCCCCAATCTTAGGCTTTTGGTTGTCCTTGAATTTTACCTTGGGGTGCCTTGGGAATCCCCAAACTTAGGCTCTCTCCAATCCTTGTTCCATAATCCATCAAATCTTTACCCAAAACTTGAAAACTTCACAACACAAAACTTAACAGAAAATCTCGTGAGCTCCGTTAGCGAAAGAAAACAAAACAACACTTCAAGGTACTGTAATGAACTCATTATTTATTTATATTGATGTTAAACCTAATGTATTCCAACTTTTCTATGGTTTATAAGCTCTTCTACTAGCCATAGATTCATCAAAATAAGCAAACAACACACAAAAAATAGAATCTGCCAAAAACAGAACAGTCTGTAGTAATCTGTATCAAACGCAAACTTCTGGAACTCAGAAAAATCTACCAAAATAGGAAGACCTAGATAATTTGTTTATTGATTACTCCAATTGGAATCAGTATTTTATCACATACTGGTGATTTTAAACAATTGTTTTCGTGAACAGAAAGTTTCTGGAATTTTCAGCAAGATCAAATAACTATCATCCAAGAAGATCCTATAGGTTTAACTTGGCACAAACACTAATTAAAACATAAAAACACATCTAACCAGAGGCTAGATAAAAGATTTATTACTAAACAAAAATAAAAACCAAGAAAAATAAAATAAAATTGGGTTGCCTCCCAACAAGCGCTATCGTTTAACGCCCCTAGCTAGTCATAAAAGCGAGGATAGATCTAAGTATTGCCATCTTTGGTAGGCAATCCATAACTGTCTCTCATAATATATTCATAAGGTAATTTAATATTATTTATAGGGAAGTGTTCCATGCCTTTCCTTAACGGAAATTGGAATCTAATATTCCCTTCCTTCATATCAATAATTGCACCAATCGTTCTAAGGAAAGGTCTATCAAAAATAATAGGACATGAAGGATTGCAATCTATATCAAGAACAATAAAATCTACGAGCACATAGTTCCTATTTGCAACAATAAGAACATCATTAATTCTTCCCTTGGGTTTCCTGATAGTAGAATCCGCAAGATGCAGGTTTAAAGAACAATCATGAAATTCACGGAAACCTAGCAAATCACACAAAGTTTTTGGGATCGTGGAAACACTAGCATCCAAATCACACAAAGCATAGCATTCATGATCTTTAATTTTAATTTTAATTGTAGGTTCCCACTCATCATAAAGTTTTCTAGGGATAGAAACTTCCAACTCAAGTTTTTCTTCGTAAAATTGCATCAAAGCATCAACGATATGTTTAGTAAAGGCTTTATTTTGGCTATAAGCATGAGGAGAATTTAGCACGGATTGCAGCAAGGAAATACAATCTATTAAAGAGCAATTATCATAATTAAATTCCTTGAAATCCAAAATAGTGGATTCATTGCTATCTAAAGTTTTAACCTCTTCAATCCCATTTTTACAAATTTTTGCATCAAGATCTAAAAACTCCGTATTTTTGGGACGCCTTTTAACTAAAGTTGACTCATCTCCAGTGCCATCATTATCAAGATTCATATTCCAAAACATAGATTTAATAGGAGACACATCAATAACGTCTAGATCTTCATCTTTATTCTCATAAAAACTTTCCCGTTTAGCGGCCATCTTATTAACTAAGGTGGCCTGCTTGTCCGAAATTTCAGCTATTAATTTTTCAAGATGAGAAATCTGAGATTTCAAACCATAGAATTCCTTAGGCATATCATCAAGCTCTTTATTCATGTACTCCATAAAGCCATTTTGTTCCTTAAGCTCGTTTCTGAAGAAATTGTTATGCTCAAATTGTAAACTCATAAAACTTCTGACGTTGCTTTCAATCTCTTCCAACCTTTTAAGGTGAGGATCACCAAATCTAGGCAGGGCCATAGGGGCAACAAGCAACAAGAGGCAAAAAAAAAGAGACGAAGGGAAAAGAGGGCAAATAAAACAGCAAGGGTGAAGTGGGGGAGAGGAAAACGAGAGGCAAATGGCAAATAATGTAATGCGAGGGATAAGAGTTTGTGATGGGAACTTGGTATGTCTTGACTTGTGCGTAGACTCCCCGGCAACGGCGCCAGAAATGGCTCGTTGTCGGGAGATCAAATCTTGACTTGACTTGGTGTACACCTCCCCGGCAACGGCACCAGAAATCCTTCTTGCTACCTCTTGAGCACTGCGTTGGTTTTCCCTTGAATAGGAAAGGGTGATGCAGTAAAGTAGCGTAAGTATTTCCCCCAGTTTTTGAGAACCAAGGTATCAATCCAGTAGGAGACCACGCTCAAGTCCCACGCACCTACACAAACAAATAAGAACCTTGCAACCAATGCGATAAAGGGGTTGTCAATCCCTTCACGGCCACTTGCAAAAGTGAGATCCGATAGAGATGATAAGATAATATTTTTGGTATTTTTATGATAAAGACTAAGAGTAAAGAAAGCAAAATAAACGTTAATGGAAATAAAGGTAGATTAATATGATAGAGAATAGACCCCGGGGCCATAGGTTTCACTAGTGGCTTCTCTCAAGAGCATAAGTATTACGGTGGGTAAACAAATTACTGTCGGACAATTGATAGAATTGAGCATAGTTATGAGAATATCTAGGTATGATCATGTATATAGGCATCACGTCCGTGACAAGTAGACCGACTCCTGCCTACATCTACTACTATTACTCCACACATCGACCGCTATCCAGCATGCATCTAGAGTATTAAGTTCATAAGAACGGAGTAACACTTTAAGCAAGATGACATGATGTAGAGGGATAAACTCATGCAATATGATATAAACCCCATCTTTTTATCCTCGATGGCAACAATATAATACGTGTCTTATCCCCTACTGTCACTGGGATCGAGCACCGCAAGATTGAACCCAAAGCTAAGCACTTCTCCCATTGCAAGAAAGATCAATCTAGTAGGCCAAACCAAACCGATAATTCGAAGAGACTTGCAAAGATAACCAATCATACATAAAAGAATTCAGAGGAGATTCAAATATTGTTCATAGATAATCTTGATCATAAACCCACAATTCATCGGATCTCGACAAACACACCGCAAAAGAAGATTACATCGAATAGATCTCCAAGAGAATCGAGGAGAACTTTGTATTGAGATCCAAAGAGAGAGAAGAAGCCATCTAGCTAATAACTACGGACCCGAAGGTCTGAGGTAAACTACTCACACATCATCGGAGAGGCTATGGTGTTGATGTAGAAGCCCTCCGTGATCAATGCCCCCTCCGGTGGAGCGCCGGAAAAGGCCCCAAGATGGGATCTCACGGGTACATAAGGTTGTGGCGGTGGAAATAGGGTTTTGGCTCCTCCTCTGATGTTTTCGGGGTACGTAGGTATATATAGGAGGAAGAAGTAGGTCGGTGGAGCCACGAGGGGCCCACGAGGGTGGAGGGCGCGCCCAGGGGGTAGGCGTGCCCCCTGCCTCGTGGCCTCCTCGTTGATTGCTTGACATCCACTCCAAGTCCTCTGGATCACGTTTGTTCAGAAAATCACGTTCCCGAAGGTTTCATTCCGTTTGGACTCCGTTTGATATTCCTTTCCTTTGAAACACTGAAATAGGCAAAAAACAGCAATTTGGGCTGGGCCCCCGGTTAATAGGTTAGTCCCAAAAATAATATAAAAGTGTATAATAAAGCCCATCGAACATCCAAAACAGATAATATAATAGCATGGAACAATAAAAAATTATAGATACGTTGGAGACGTATCAGGCCACACTACTACTACGGCGCTACAACTAACAGGTAGTAGTAGCGTGTTCTAGCCCAACACTACTACTATTAACTATATCAGTAGCGCTGTTCTGACACGCGCTACTATTAAGTAGATGTAGCGCTTTTTTGTTCCCGCGCTGCTGCTGTATCTTTCAACATTTTTTTCTGCTTCCTGTTGATGTAGAATAGTACCCCATTTAGATAAACTGCAATTTCACATATACCAGATAACAATATCATTAACCACAATACCATATACTCATATATGGTCATACAGTAGTCATACAATATCATTAAGCATTCTAGGTACTCATATATAGTTAACATGCACCCTCACACACATATATGGTTCATACAGTAGCATATATGATAAGCAGTACCAGGTAGTCATACAACCACACATATATAGCAGTCTACTAGGGGTAGTCATACAGCCACACACATATGTAGTTCTAGATGATATCGACAATGATCATCAACCTCAAGCCATGGCGGTGGGTGTTCACGATAGTAATTAGGATGGTCTGTCCAACACGAAGATTCTTGCCAACGAGGAAGTTCTTCCACCCAACCGAGCTTAAGTGTGTGCGACCGTCCGTGTCCACGCCGTACGCACAGGTGGTGACAGAGCCCCTTGTGGTAAAGCGTATTCCAGCTGAGCCTTCTTCATCAGGCTCGATACCACAACTCACAGAGAGGCTCTTTGGCAATTTTTGAATAAGAAAAAGATATCAACTAATAAGCAGCCTCACACATACTCTTGCAAATATATTTCTACTAAGTATAGATTTCTACACTATCAAAAGACACAACACTACATTTCTACTAAGCATGAATTCTACAAATAAGTATGGATTATCTACGCTATTAGCAGTTCCTTGGATTCTACACTAATAAGCATGTCATCGGACTCTACACTAAAGCATATCATCGGCTAGCTTCCACACAACATATCATTGGACTCTACACTAAGCATATCATCGGATAATTCGCATTTGTAAGTATAACAATAAAGCATATTATCAAATTACTACAGTAAGTATAACATACCATGACAAGCCGATCAACCATGGTACTTGTCAGGTAGGTCATGAATGGCACCCCGACAATGTCAGCACGTGGCGGAATTATGTCCCATAGGTTGCCCACCTCCTCCCCGCTCAGCATCATTCTTTGAGCATAGATGGCTTCATTAAGTGGGTCTTCATCATCTTCATCAAGTGGGTCCTCATCATCTTCATCTTCTTCCTCCGTGTTGACATAAATGCACTAGTGCCCGTCGGTCCTAAACAAACGGTTTAAAACCCCTTTCCGCGATGGAATTTGGAACCATCGCCAAGTGAGTGTGGGCGATAGGGGGGGGGGGGGTCCTTCCCACACGACCCAGAAACCGTCGGGGATAGGGCCCCTACAGTACTCCTACTCATTTCTGCTCGCATTGCCATCGCATTCGGTATTCTGTGGTGCTACGTTTATGATGCGCGGCTCATCACAAACGGTTCACTATTATAGAAGGTGTATGATGCACGGCCCATCACAAACGGTTCACCGTTAATAAGATTAGATAATCGTCGTACGAGTGTCGGACATGATTACGAAACGTCGGACCGTCGTAACATCGTCGTACACGACAACTATCGCACATGCTATTCTGTGGTGCAACGTTTACGATGCATACTTCATCAGAAACTGTTCATGGTTCCGAATCGTGTACGATAAGGCAACTAACACAAACGTTTAGTTTGCCCACACCATTTGTGATATTGTCTGACATTGCACACGCTTTGCAAACGGCAACTGTGTGCATGCTTGCACACGTTTCCTCTCTGTGTACCATCTCCGATTATGGTGCATATCGGAAACGTTTGTGTTTTACCAACTGTGTGTGCCGTAACAACCTGGAGAGCGTAATTTCACCATAATTTAATTGCTGCTTTTCCAAATTGTACCGGATTTGGATTTGAATTTGAATGTATGATACAACTTTATTCATATCCATCGGGTTCAAACAACCAATGCATTATTCGATTCATAGGTACATATGTTCAACAATTACATAAGAACCAAATAAAGAATGATGAACCACGGTTGTATACTTGTACTATTAAAGACGGTAAAGAAAGAGGCGAAATATATTCTGGTTGCTGAACAAGGTGAAGCGGAATGCCCATATTGTGCCCTCCTCCATGCAGAAGGCACACACGACTCTAGTCCAACCCCTTGTGATGGCCGACCGCCCATCCTTCATGGTCTTCATGAAAACATCTAGATAATCACCGTGTTCTGGTAGAAATAATTTAACCTTGGATGCCCACCAATCATGTAGTTTGAGAGGTAATCTTGAGTAAACTGCTTTGGCAACCACTGCAAAGGAAAAAGATTCAGACATTGTCATCTAACACAACTGGTAGTAAAAAGAAGGCTGCAGAGTTCTTACTTACCATCCTGCAGTTCGCTGTTGTCTTGGATAAAGTGTAAACAAATAGTATAATTGCCATCTTTGGACCCATTTTACTAACAATCTTTATCAGCTTCCTTACTTGATGCTGGTTCATCGATATCTCATTGCCCCATACGCAGAAAGGGTCAAAACACAGATCTTTACCAATGACATATGTACCTAAAAGCACCAAGTTAATATTAGAAGCTAAACAGCAATTGCACAATGATGTAGTACAACACTCTTTTATAATATGTCTATATACATCCATTTGTGGTAGTCCATTTGAAATCTCTAAAAAGACAAATATTTAGGAACAGAGGGAGTATCTTATAACATCCAATATACTCACATATTAGATGAGTTAACATCTTATATTATGGGCCGGAAGGAGTTTAGTTCATTCCTACAAATTATCTGCTGCTGTATCCACGGGTTACAGTTAGTTTGAGCTAGTTCAGGCTCAAATAGCCCTAAAGTATATCTAAACAAGAGGGCTAGTTTGAGCTAGTTGCATCTATAAGCCACCCAAAAAACTAGTATCCAACCCAAGAGGTGCTAATTGGAGCTAGTTCTCCTAGTGCATTTATTGTCAATCTAACCCTGCCATCCAAACAACTCTTTGGATGGAAATAGTTCAGGGTTAGTAATGAGCTAGAAACTAACTCTAACCTCTAGCTAAGTTGAGTATCCAAACAGGGTTGTGTTGTTGTTGTTGTTGTTGTTGTTGTTGTTACTGCTGCTCTTCTACGTATATCTAGACATTATTAGAACATTAATGTAACACTCTTCCTTGTTGCTATGTAGCCTAGGATTGCATATTTAGACATTAAGTACAGTGCATGTTGCTATGTAGCCTCAGATATATTACATATGGCCCTAGTTAACCTAAGGAAAAATGGGATGCAGATATATTCAGTTAAAAGTCTGATTCACCGATTAATCCCTTATCAGCCGCCGGCCTATATGGTACCAGCTATCGATATCCTGAACAGTGAGCAGATATAGGCCATGGGATGAAACTAACCTCGATGGAAAATAGCAGTCGTTCCCAAAATTGTCTTGTGTAGGTACATCAAGAAGCATGTTAAGCACAATAGGCTAAACATCAACCAAAATTACACATGTCAGACAAAATAATCTCCAAAAGATAGCTTCAGTGTGCAGGTTTAAGCACGCTAGTAAAGCAAAACAAGTGGAAGGGTGTGCTAACTGCAACAAGCCAAACATTTAACAACAAGCAAACATGGTCATTCAAACTGGTATTATGCCGGTCTAAGTACACTGGTTATGGTTAAATAAAAATGGAAAGGCGTGTTAACTACAAGATGCAGCAACCAAATGTAGTCATTCATAGTGATATTGTTGAAACTGGTACTGATGAAATTGAACTGCACAGTTCATACTTGCACATATAGAACATCACGTTGTGAATAACTGGAATAAACAAGGCATACTATGAACAACCAAAGATAGCATTTGAAACTGAACATATGCTAACTACAAACAACCGAACAATCAAAAAACTTTAAAAGAGGCATATGCTAGCTATAACAGGCTTAACAACAAGCAAGTATATGCATTCCTATCGGTATGTTTAAAACTGGATTGATGAAATGTACTTTGCCAAGAAATAATTGCACATATAGAGCATCACATTGTGAACAACTGAAATAAACAAGGCATACTGCAAACAACCAGATATAGCAATTAAAACTGGACATATTCTCACTACACTACAAAAGGGACTCGACAAAACAAATCATGGGTTTCTCCCTGTGAAGAGGCATGACAAAATAAATCATGGGTTTCCTCACTTCTCGTGGATGGGCTCATTCCCGTGGGAAGAGCATGGACCCTAGATGCGCTCCATGTTGTCGCACATGGGCTCCTTCCCCTTGGAAGAGCACGGCTGTAAGGTGCCCTCCCTGATGTCACAGACGGGCGCTTTCCCCTTGGAAGAGCAGATGGGCTCTTTCCCCTTGGAAGAGTCGGAGAGAGTTCCCTCCTCGTGGTCGCCATCGATGAGGTCTGACTGGGAAGCTGTGGATCCCAAGCCAGCGTCGCAGAACGTGTCCTTTAGAAATGACAAAAGGGGCTCGATGGCGATGTAGAATAGCAAATTGTTGACAATGAGCCAGAGGAGATCAGCGGCGGGGCCATGGATGAGATCGACGGTGGTTGAACCCAAGGGGTTGGGGGTGGGTGATACGACTCCAACGTATCTATAATTTTTGATTGTTCCATGCTATTATATATTCTGTTTTGGATGTTTAATGGGCTTTATTATACACTTTTATATTATTTTTGGGACTAACCTACTAACCCAAGGCCCAGTGCAAATTGTTGTTTTTTTGCCTATTTCAGTATTTCACAGAAAAGGAATATCAAACGGAGTCCAGACGGAATGAAACCTTCGGGAGAGTTATTTTTGGAACAAACGTGATCCAGAGGACTTGGAGTGGACGTCAAGAAATCAACGAGGAGGCCACGAGGCAGGGAGGCGCGCCTGCCCCGCTGGGCGCGCCCCCACCCTTGTGGGCCCCTCACCAGCTCCACCGACCTACTTCTACCTCCTATATATACCCACATACCCCGAAACCAACAAGGAGCACCACGAAACCCTATTTCCACCACCACAACCTTCTGTACCCGTGAGATCCCATCTTGGGGCCTTTTCCGGCGCTCCGCCGGAGGGGGAATTGATCATGGAGGGCTTCTACATCAACACCATAGCCTCTTCAATGATGTGTGAGTAGTTTACCACAGACCTTCGGGTCCATAGTTATTAGCTAGATGGCTTCTTCTCTCTCTTTGGATCTCAATACAAAGTTCTCCTCGATCTTCTTGGAGATCTATTTGATGTAACTCTTTTTGCGGTGTGTTTGTCGAGATCCGATGAATTGTGGGTTTATGATCAATATTATCTATGAACAATATTTGAATCTCCTCTGAATTCTTTTATGCATGATTGGTTATCTTTGCAAGTCTCTTCGAATTATCAGTTTGGTTTGGCCTACTAGATTGATCTTTCTTGCAATGGGAGAAGTGCTTAGCTTTGGGTTCAATCTTGCATTGCTCGATCCCAATGACAGAAGGGGAAATGACACGTATTGTATTGTTGCCATCGAGGATAAAAAGATGGGGTTTATATCATATTGCTTGAGTTTATCCCGCTACATCATGTCATCTTGCCTAATGCGCTACTCTGTTCGTCGCCGGTCCTCTCCCCCACCTCTCCTCTCCCTCGTCGCCACCGGAGGTGGCCGCCGGCTCGCCGCTCGGCTGCCGGTGAAGGTGGCGGCAAGGATCTGGCCGCCCCGTTCTTCCTCGGGGGGCTTTGGATCCGTGGCGGCGGCCTCGGCTGGTGGATCGACGTCGGGTCTGCGGTGACCGGTGCTTGTTGGCGCTGGCCGTTCTTCCTCGGTCACGGGGGCGGCGAGGCGGCGGCAGGTGGCGGCTGTGGTGTGGGCGTCTCGGCGGTGCCCGATCCAGATCTGAAGGCCTCCGTCTACTTCAACCAGGGCTGGCTCCGATGGTCCTGCTTTGGGCGGCCTTTGTCGCTGGAGTTGTACCTGTTTGGCGGCTGGAGGTGGGAGGTGGCTTCGAAGAAATCCGAGGCCAGCAGTGCTGGCCACGACGGCGGCGACGCCCGAGGGCGTCGTACCCTTCTTGTAGGCGCCGTCCAGGTTGCCTCCTTCCCCTCTTCCTTCCACCCAGCTTGTATGCTGGGCGAAAGCCCAAATCCTTGCCGGATCGAGCGACAGCGGTGCTCCGGGCGTCGTCACCCTCTTGGGGGTGTCGTTCTTGGTGAGCTTGGGGTGGATGTGATGCTTTGGTTGCTTGGCGGCGATTGGTGGCGTGGTCGGAGTTCGTCTAGTGGCGGTGCGTTGGCGCTCTTCCGCCTATGTGCTCAGCCTCGGAGTCCTTCTTCCACGGTGCTTGGTCTTCAGCAGCCCTGCCGGACTCGGCGGAGCGGTGTTTCATCCTACTCATTGATGGCGACATATCTCGGCGGCGTGGCGCAGTGGAGATTCGGCGTCTGATGTGTGGCGATGGACTCGCGTAGGAGGATGAAGCTGTCTGGTGTCATGGTGATGTCGGTGGATGAGTGGCCAGACAAGGTAGAAGCCTCAATATTTGCTCTGAAGACGGACCCGTGGAAGATGGCGGCGACACACGAAAAGGCTTGACCGATTGTACCCTGCACCGGTATGTGGCTCGGCTGGGGCTTCCAGCTTTTGATGTTAGGCTTAGGTGAGTGGTCTGGATAGTGGCCCAGCTAGCACCCCTTCATCATTTTGATGTTAGGCTTTGATGAGTGGTCTGGGTAGTGGCCCAGCTAGCACGCCTTCATCATTTGGATAGGAGTAGAGGAAAATGTTGCCAAGATGGGGGATTCAGGCATATTGTTGTAATACTTTGTAAGGTCCTCGAGAATAATCAATAAAGTGGCCGCATGCATCTCCCAGATGCAGAGGCCGGGGGTCATCCTCCTTTTCTAAAAAAAGATGCATGCTGGATAGCGGTCGATGTGTGGAGTAATAGTAGTAGATGCAGACAGGAGTTGGTCTACTTGTCACGGACGTGATGCCTATATACATGATCATGCCTAGATATTCTCATAATTATGCACTTTTTTATCAATTGCTCGATAGTAATTTCTTCACCCACCGTAATACTTATGCTATCTTGAGAGAAGCCACTAGTGAAACCTATGGCCCCCGGGTCTATTCTCCATCATATCAATCTTTCGTCAACTAGCTATTTCTGTCGCAGTTTATTTTGCAATCTTTACTTTTAATCTTTATCATAAAAATACCAAAAATATTATCTTATCATCTCTATCAGATCTCACTTTTGCAAGTGGCCGTGAAGGGATTGACAACCCCTTTATCGCATTGGTTGCAAGGTTCTTATTTGTTTGTGTAGGTACGAGGGACTTGCGTGTGGCCTCCTACTGGATTGATACCTTGGTTCTAAAAAACTGAGGGAAATACTTATGCTACTTTGTTGCATCACCCTTTCCTCTTCAAGGGAAAACCAACACATGCTCAAGAGGTAGCAAGAAGGATTTCTGGCACCGTTGCCGGGGAGGCTTACACCAAGTCAATTCAAGTTTTGATCTCCCGCCAACGTGTGATTTCTGGACCGTTGCCGGGGAGTCTACGCACAAGTCAAGACATACCAAGTACCCATCATAAACTCTTATCCCTCGCATTACATTATTTGCCATTTGCCTCTTGTTTTCCTCTCCCCCATTTCACCCTTGCCGTTTTATTCGCCCTCTCTTTCCGTTCGCCTCTTTTTCGCTTGCTTCTTGTGTCCCGTGTGCCGTCATTGCCAGTCCTTTATCTGCTCCTTTGTCTCATGAGAATGAAGTTCTTAATCTTAAACAAAGGGAGGGAGAAAATCTAAAAGATGCTTGGTACAGAATTTGCAATGCTCAAAATAGATCTGCTAGGAAGCAATCTACTTCCGTTCTTCTTTGCAATTTTTATGTAGGCATCACTCCTTGGAATAGATATATTCTTGATACCATTACCGGAGGGAATTTCTTGGGTAGCCATACTTTTGATTCTTATAATGCTATGTTAGATTTGTTTGGCCCACCATCTCTTTTGGTTAATGGAACTATTTTAATTTTGGAACATGTGATGAAAATGCTTGAAATTATTGAAAATAAAGTTGCCACTATAGAGTTGACTGAAAATTTGGATAAAAAGATCCACAACCAAATTACCCAATACGGATCTAAGATAGGAGTTGCTCTTAAATTTTTTAAAGAAAAGGAGCCCATAGTTAACGAAAAGATAGATCAAGATTCCACAAGAATTGATAAAATTGAGGATATTATTACCAACTTAGGGTCTGCCTTTTCTTCTGTGAAAAATACTCCAAAACCTCTTAATGCTAAAATTGCCAAATTGATGTATGTTCCTAAAAATAAGGGTGAAACTTCTAGAAAGGGAAATGCGGATCTCAAATCCATAAGTGTTCACCCCAACTTTCTCGCTATCATTAAGGAACCTTTTGCTACAAATGATTTTCTCGATTTCTTGCCTAGGAGTTTGATCATTAATAAAAAGAAGGAAACTCCTAAGGGTTATAAGTTTTCTATTGAAGAATTGCATGCCAAAGATGACAATACCTAGATCTACCCTTGCCTTTATGCCTAGCTAGGGGCGTTAAACGATAGCGCTTGTTGGGAGGCAACCCAATTTTATTTTTGTTTATTGACTTTTGGTTATGTTTAGTAATAAATCTTTGGTCTAGCCTCTGGTTAGATGTGTTTTTATGTTTTAATTAGTGTTTGTGCCAAGTATAACCTTTGGTAAGACTTGAGTGAAGTCTTTTTGATCTTGCTGTAAAAAAACAGAAACTTTAGCGCTCACGATATTAGATACAACTTTTTACTGGAGAGTGATATTTAGTTGATTCTTTTTGCAGATGATTAATAGATAAATTCCTCACGTCGAGCAATTTATTTTAGAATTTTTGGAGTTCCAGAAGTATACGTTTGATACATATTACTACAGACTGTTCTTTTTTTGACAGATTCAGTTTTTCGTGTGTTGTTTGCTTATTTTGATGAGTCTATGGCTAGTATAGGAGGTTATGAACCATAGAGAAGTTGAAATACAGTAGGTTTAACACCAATATAAATAAATAATGAGTTCATTACAGTACCTTGAAGTGGTGTTTTGTTTTCTTTCGCTAACGGAGCTCACGAGATTTTTCTGTTAAGTTTTGTGTTGTGAAGTTTTCAAGTTTTGGGTAAAGATTTGATGATTATGGAACAAGGAGTGGCAAGAGCCTAAGATTAGGGATGCCCAAGGAACCCCAAGGTAAAATCCAAGTACAACCAAAAAGCCTAAGCTTGGGGATGCCCCGGAAGGCATCCCCTCTTTTGTCTTCGTCCATCGGTAACTTTACTTGGAGCTATATTTTTATTCACCACATGATATGTGTTTTGCTTGGAGCGTCTTGTATGATTTGATTATTTGCTTTTTAGTTCACCACAATAATCCTTGCTGTACACACCTTTTGGGAGAGACACACATTAATCGGAATTTATTAGAATACTCTATGTGCTTCACTTATATCTTTTGAGCTAAACAAGTTTGCTCTAGCGCTTCACTTATATCTTTTAGAGCACGGTGGTGGTTTTGTTTTATAGAAATTATTGATCTCTCATGCTTCACTTATATTATTTTGAGAGTCTTTTATAACAGCATGGTAGTTTGCTTTGGCTAAATTAGTCCTAATATGATAGGCATCCAAGATGGATATAATAAAAACTTTCATATAAGTGCATTGTATACTAAGAGAAGTTTGATACTTGATGATTGTTTTGAGATATGAAGATGGTGATATTAGAGTCATGCTAGTTGAGTTGTTGAGGATTTGAGAAATACTTGTTCTAAAGTTTGTGATTCCCGTAGCATGCACGTATGGTGAACCGTTATGTGATGAAGTCGGAGCATGATTTATTTATTGATTGTCTTCCTTATGAGTGGTGGTCGGGGACGAGCGACGGTCTTTTCCTACCAATATATCCCCCTAGGAGCATGCGCGTAGTACTTTGTTTCGATAACTAATAGATTTTTGCAATAAGTATGTGAGTTCTTTATGACTAATGTTGAGTCCATGGATTATACGCACTCTCATCCTTCCACCATTGCTAGCCTCTCTAATACCGCGCACCTTTCGCTGGTATCATGCACCCACCATATACCTTCCTCAAAACAGCCACCATACCTACCTATTATGGCATTTCCATAGCCATTCCGAGATATATTGCCATGCAACTTACCACAACTCCGTTTGTTATGACACGTTCCATCATTGTCATATTGCTTTGCATGATCATGTAGTTGACATCGTATTTGTGGCAAAGCCACCTTTATAATTCTTTCATACATGTCACTCTTGATTCATTGCATATCCTGGTACACCGCCGGAGGCATTCACATAGTTATATTTTGTTCTAAGTATTGAGATGTAATCTTTGAGTTGTAAGTAAATAAAAGTGTGATGATCATCATTATTAGAGCATTGTCCCAAGTGAGGAAAGGATGATGGATACTATGATTCCCACACAAGTCGGGATGAGACTCTGAACGAAAATAAAAAAAGAGAGAAAGAAAATAGGCCAAAAAAAGAATAAGGCCCAAATAAAAAAATGAGAGAAAAAGAGAGATGGGACAATGTTACTATCCTTTTTCCACACTTGTGCTTCAAAGTAGCACCATGATCTTCTTGATAGAGAGTCTCCTATGTTGTCGCTTTCATATACTAGTGGCAGTTTTACATTATAGAACTTGGCTTGTATATTCCAATGATGGGATTCCTCAAAAATGCCCTAGGTCTTCGTGATCAAGCAAGTTGGATGCACACCCACTTAGTTTATTTTGTTGAGCTTTCATACACTTATAGCTCTAGTGCATCCGTTGCATGGCAATACCTACTCACTCACATTGATATCTATTGATGGGCATCTCCATAGCCCATTGATACGCCTAGTTGATGTGAGACTATCTTCTCATTTTTTGTCTTCTCCACAACCACCATTCTATTCCACATATAGTGCTATGTCCATGGCTCAAGCTCATGTATTGCGTGAAGGTTGAAAAAGTTTGAGAACATCAAAAGTATGAAACAATTTCTTGGCTTGTCATCGGGGTTGTGCATGATTAAATACTTTGTGTGATGAAGATAGAGCATAGCCATACTATATGATTTTGTAGGGATAACTTTCTTTGCCCATGTTATTTTGAGAAGACATGATTGCTTTGTTAGTATGCTTGAAGTATTATTATTTTCATGTCAATATTAAACTTTTGTCTTGAATCTTTTGGATCTGAACATTCATGCCACAATGAAGAAAATTACATTGAGAAATATGCTAGGTAGCATTCCACATCAAAAATTCTGTTTTTATCATTTACCTACTCGAGGACGAGCAGGAATTAAGCTTGGGGATGCTTGATACGTCTCCAACGTATCTATAATTTTTGATTGTTCCATGCTATTATATATTCTGTTTTGGATGTTTAATGGGCTTTATTATACACTTTTATATTATTTTTGGGACTTACCTACTAACCCAAGGCCCAGTGCAAATTGCTGTTTTTTTTGCCTATTTCAGTGTTTCGCTTATAAGGAATATCAAACGGAGTCCAAACGGAATGAAACCTTTTGGAGAGTTATTTTTGGAACAAACGTGATCCAGAGGACTTGGAGTAGACGTCAAGAAATCAACGAGGAGGCCACGAGGCAGGGAGGCGCGCCTGCACCCCTGGGCGCGCTCCCACCCTTGTGGGCCCCTCCCAGCTCCACCGACCTACTTCTTCCTCCTATATATACCCATATACCCTGAAACCAACAAGGAGCACCACGAAACCCTATTTCCACCGCCGCAACCTTCTGTACCCGTGAGATCCCATCTTGGGGCCATTTCCGGCGCTCCGCCGGAGGGGGGATCGATCATGGAGGGCTTCTACATCAACACCATAGCCTCTCCGATGATGTGTGAGTAGTTTACCACAGACCTTCGGGTCCATAGTTATTAGCTAGATGGCTTCTTCTCTCTCTTTGGATCTCAATACAAAGTTCTCCTCGATCTTCTTGGAGATCTATTCGATGTAAATCTTTTTGCGGTGTGTTTGTCGAGATCCGATGAATAGTGGGTTTATGATCAAGATTATCTATGAACAATATTTGAATCTCCTCTGAATTCTTTTATGTATGATTGGTTATCTTTGCAAGTCTCTTCGAATTATCAGTTTGGTTTGGCCTACTAGATTGATCTTTCTTGCAATGGGAGAAGTGCTTGTCTTTGGGTTCTATCTTGCGTTGCTCGATCCCAGTGACAGAAGGGGAAACAACACGTATTGCATTGTTGCCATCGAGGATAAGAAGATGGGGTTTATATCATATTGCTTGAGTTTATCCCTCTACATCATGTCATCTTGCCTAATGTGTTACTCTGTTCTTATGAACTTAATACTCTAGATGCATGCTGGATAGCGGTCGATGTGTGGAGTAATAGTAGTAGATGCAGGCAGGAGTCAGTCTACTTGTCACGGACGTGATGCCTATATACATGATCATGCCTAGATATTCTCATAATTATGCACTTCTCTATCAATTGCTCGACAGTAATTTGTTCACCCACCGTAATACTTATGCTATCTTGAGAGAAGCCACTAGTGAAACCTATGGCCCCCGGGTCTATTCACCATCATATCAATCTTCTGTCAACTAGCTATTTCTGTCGCTGTTTATTTTGCAATCTTTACTTTTAATCTTTATCATAAAAATACCAAAAATATTATCTTATCATCTCTATCAGATCTCACTTTTGCAAGTGGCCGTGAAGGTATTGACAACCCCTTTATCGCGTTGGTTGCAAGGTTCTTATTTGTTTGTGTAGGTACGAGGGACTTGTGTGTGGCCTCCTACTGGATTGATACCTTGGTTCTCAAAAACAGAGGGAAATACTTACGCTACTTTGCTGCATCACCCTTTCCTCTTCAAGGGAAAACCAACGGATTCTCAAGAGGTAGAAGTGGCCCACTTAACCTGTGACACAGCCCGCCTCAGGGTGTCGCTGTCGATGACCTCGATGTCGTAGCCGGCGGACGAGACATGTCCGCATACTCTAGCCCACTGCTTGAGTGCCTGCCGCTAGTAATGGTCATCAGCTTCCTTGGCGACGTCGGGCGAAGAGACGGCTATACACCTCTTTTGGGCCAGTCGCTCCTTGAGCTCCATGGGAAGCGTAGCCGGGCTTAGGCTGCGATGCTCTGGAGTGGGGGATGGGGATGGGGATCTATGGGAAAGGGGGCGTTTGGCAGGCGTCGTCTAAGAAACTCAGGGCGGCCTGGGTATGGAGATCGGTGCGTAAGCTGCACTGGCAAACCAGCAGATGTTGACAATCGAGGCCTTGCGACGGCGGCAGCGGCAGCGGCGACGAGGACTTTGCTAGGGTTTCAAGCGAGGGAGAGTGTGTGTGTGTGCGCGCGCGCACGCCCGAGGAGGTTTTGGTCGCCCGAGGAGGTTTTGGTGTGTGTGTGTGTGTGTGTGTGTGTGTGTGTGAGGGGGGGGGGGGGTGATACGTCTCCAACGTATCTATAATTTTTGATTGCTCCATGCTATATTATCTACTGTTTTGGACTATATTGGGCTTTATTTTCCACTTTTATATTAATTTTGGGACTAACCTATTAACCGGAGGCCCAGCCTAGAATTGCTGTTTTTGCCTATTTCAGTGTTTCGAAGAAACGGAATATCAAATGGAGTCCAAACGGAATGAAACCTTCGGGAACGTGATTTTCTCACCGAATATGACCCAGGAGACTTGGACCCTACGTCAAGAAAGCCACAAGGTGGGCACGAGGTAGGGGGGCGCGCCCACCCCCTAGGGCGCGCCCCCACCCTCGTGGGCCCCATGAAGCTCCACCAACGAACTCCTTCCTCCTATATATACATACGTACCCCCAAACGATCAGAAACGGAGCCAAAAACATAATTCCACCGCCGCAACCTTCTGTACCCACGAGATCCCATCTTGGGGCCTGTTCCGGAGCTCCGCTGGAAGGGGAATCCACCACGGAGGGCTTCTACATCAACACCATAGCCCCTCCGATGAAGTGTGAGTAGTTTACCTCAGACCTTCGGTTCCATAGTTAGTAGCTAGATGGCTTCTTCTCTCTTTTTGGATCTCAATACAAAGTCCTCCCCCTCTCTCGTGGAGATCTATTCGATGTAATCTTCTTTTTGCGGTGTGTTTGTTGAGACCGATGAATTGTCGATTTATGATCAAGATTATCTATGAACAATATTTGAATCTTCTCTGAATTCTTTTATGTATGATTGGTTATATTTGCAAGTCTCTTCGAATTATCAATTTGGTTTGGCCTACTAGATTGATCTTTCTTGCAATGGGAGAAGTGCTTAGCTTTGGGTGGAATCTTGCGGTGTCCTTTCCCAGTGACAGTAGGGGCAGCAAGGCACGTATTGTATTGTTGCCATCGAGGATAACAAGATGGGGTTTTTATCATATTGCATGAATTTATCCCTCTACATCATGTCATCTTGCTTTAGGCGTTACTCCGTTTTCTTGAACTTAATACTCTAGATGCATGCTGGATAGCGGTCGATGATGGAGTAATAGTAGTAGATGCAGGCAGGAGTCGGTCTACTTGTCTCGGACGTGATGCCTATATACATGATCATACCTAGATATTCTCATAACTATGCTCAATTCTGTCAATTGCTCAACAGTAATTTGTTCACCCACCGTAGAATACTTATGCTCTTGAGAGAAGCCACTAGTGAAATCTATGGCCCCTGGGTCTATTCTCATCATATTAATCTTCCATCACTTTATTATTGCTTTTATTTTTTTATTTTGCTTTTATTTTACTTTGCATCTGTATACCAAAAAAATACCAAAAATATTATCCTATCATATCTATCAGATTTCACTCTCGTAAGTGACCGTGAAGGGATTGACAACCCCTTATCGCGTTGGTTGCGAGGATTTGTTTGTATTGTGCAGGTGCGAGGGATTCGCCGTAGCCTCCTACTGGATTGATACCTTGGTTCTCAAAAACTGAGGGAAATACTTACGCTACTGTGCTGCATCACCCTTTCCTCTTCAAGGAAATCCAACGCAGTGCTCAAGAGGTAGCATGAAGATTTCTGGCGCCGTTGCCGGGGAGGTCTACGCAAAAGTCAACATACCAAGTACCCATCACAATCCCTTATCTCCCGCATTACATTATTTGCCATTTGCCACTTCACCCTTGCCTAAACCATAGAGAAGTTGGAATACAATAGGTTTAACACCAATATAAATAAAGAATGAGTTCATTACAGTACCTTGATGTGGTCTTTTGTTTTCTTTCACTAACGGAGCTTACGAGATTTCTATTGAGTTTTGTGTTGTGAAGTTTTCAAGTTTTGGGTGAAATCTTTTGATGGATTATAGAACAAGGAGTGGCAAGAGCCTAAGCTTGGGGATGCCCATGGCACCCCCAAGATAATCTAAGGACACCAAAAAGTCAAAGCTTGGGGATGCCCCTAAGGCATCCCTCTTTAAATCTACTTCCATCGGTAACTTTACTTGGAGCTATATTTTTATTCACCACATGATATGTGTTTTGCTTGGAGCGTCTTGTATTATTTGAGTCTTTGCTTTTTAGTTTACCACAATCATCCTTGCTGTACAAACCTTTTGAGAGAGCCATACATGATTTGGAATTTGTTAGAATACTCTATGTGCTTCACTTATATCTTTTGAGCTATATAGTTTTGCTCTAGTGCTTCACTTATATCTTTTAGAGCACGGTGGTGGATTTGTCTTGAATCTTTTGCCCACCCCCTAGGGCGCGCCCCCACCCTCATGGGCCCCACGAAGCTCCACCGACGTACTCCTTCCTCCTATGTATACCTCACGCACCCCAAACGATCGATCACGGAGCCAAAACCTAATTCCACCGCCAAGAACCTTCTCCATACCCACGAGATCCCATCTTGGGGCCTTTTCCGGAACTTCGCCGGAAGGGCAATCCACCACGGAGGGCTTCTACATCATCACCATAGCCCCTCCGATGAAGTGTGAGTAGTTTACCTCAGACCTTCGGGTCCATAGTTAGTAGCTAGATGGCTTCTTCTCTCTTTTTGGATCTCAATACAAAGTTCTCCCCCTCTGTCATGGAGATCTATTCGATGTAATCTTCTTTTTGCAGTGTGTTTGTTGAGACCGATGAATTGTGGGTTTATGATCAAGATTATCTATGAACAATATTTGAATCTTCTCTGAATTCTTTTATGTATGATTGGTTACCTTTGCAAGTCTCTTTGAATTATCAGTTTGGTTTGGCCTACTAGATTGATGTTTCTTGCAATGGGAGAAGTGCTTAGCTTTGGGTTGAATCTTGAGGTGTCCTTTCCCAGTGACAGTAGGGGCAGCAAGGCACGTATTGTATTGTTGCCATCGAGGATAACAAGATGGGGTTTTTATCATATTGCATGAATTTATCCCTCTACATCATATCATCTTGCTTAAGGCGTTACTCCGTTTTCTTGAACTTAATACTCTAGATGCATGCTGGATAGCGGTCGATGAGTGGAGTAATAGTAGTAGATGTAGGCAGGAGTCGGTCTACTTGTCTCGGACGTGATGCCTATATACATGATCATACCTAGATATTCTCATAACTATGCTCAATTCTGTCAATTGCTCAACAGTAATTTGTTCACCCACCGTAGAATACTTATGCTCTTGAGAGAAGCCACTAGTGAAATCTATGGCCCCCGGGTCTATTCTCATCATATTAATCTTCCATCACTTTATTGCTTTGCTTTTTTTATTTTGCTTTTATTTTAATTTGCATCTCTATACCAAAAAAAATACCAAAAATATTATCCTATCATATCTATCATATCTCACTCTCGTAAGTGACCGTGAAGGGATTGACAACCCCTTATCGCGTTGGTTGCGAGGATTTATTTGTGTTGTGCAAAAGAGGGACTCATGCGAGACTCCTCTTGGATTGATACCTTGGTTCTCAAAAACTGAGGGAAATACTTACGCTACTGTGCTGCATCACCCTTTCCTCTTCAAGGAAATCCAACGCAGTGCTCAAGATGTAGTAGGGGGGCGGGGTGTTTGAGGAAATGACGCGGGTACTGAAAATTTTACTACGCGGGAGTCAAGTGCCGGGCTATGGAAAATTTTGATGATAGTGCATCGCACACGGTCCGGAGATAACAACCGTGTGTTATGAAACAGAAAAACCCTCGAGCCGGGCAAATATTTTCTAGGGATGCACGCAGGATTGGGAACAAGCAACATCGCATACGGTCCAGAGATAACAACCGTGTGTTATGAAACAGAAGAATCCTCGAGGCGGGCATATATTTTTGAGAGGGGGATCCTCGTGGAGCCCAATGTACTGTGCGGATGTGTGCGTGACAGGTGCACCAGCGTGGCACACGGTTAGTTTGAGTGCACCGTGTCTGTTGCGTCATCCGACTTGTCTAATGTTCATAAATTTGGCGAAAAATGACACGTGAGAGGGTCAGAACATGAACACACTTGAATGTGGACCAAATTTATGTATCAAAAGGGTGGTTTGATTTTCAAATACCAAATGCAACTTCGGTGTGGCACCTCTCTTGCAAAGCGCACGGTATTGCTTGCCCCCACCCCCCTCATGTCGGCACGAAGGGAATCCTAAGCTATGAATGCATGCCCCCTCCCCCTCAACTGAGGTTCACCTATCAAAGTGCGAAGTAGCTAGCAGCCCCCCTCCTCCCTCGTGTCCGCACAAAGGGAATCCTAAGCTATGAATGCATGCCCCCCAATCGAGGTTCACCGTAGTAAAGTGTGAAGTAGCTAGCAGCCCCCCTCCCTCGTGTCAAGACTGAAGGGAATCCTAAGCTATGAATGCATGCCCCCCCACCGAGGTTCACCTAGCAAAGTGTGAAGTAGAGCTAGCAGCCCCCCTCCCTCGTGTCGACACGAAGGGATTCCTAAGCTATGTATGCATGCCCCCCAACCGAGGTTCACCTAGCAAAGTGCGAAGTAGCTAGCAACCCCCCTCCCTCGTGTCGGCACGAAGGGAATCCTAGCTAAGCTATGAATGCATGCCCTCCCCCCCAACCGAGGTTCACCCTAGCAAAGTGCGAAGTAGCTAGCAGCCACCTCTCTCTCGTGTCAACACGAAGGGAATCCTAAGCTATGAATGCACACCCCCCCAACAAAGGTTTGCCTAGCAAAGTGCGAAGTAGCTAGCAGACCCCCTCCCTCGTGTCGGCACGAAGGGAATCCTAAGCTATGAATGCATGCCCTCCCCCAGCCGAGGTTCACCCTAGCAAAGTGAGAAGTAGCTAGCAGCCATCCCTCCCACATGTTAGCACGAAGGGAATCCTAAACTATGAATGCACATGCCCCCCCAACCGAGGTTCACCTAGCAAAGTGCGAAGTAGCTAGCAGCCCCCCCTCGTGTCGGCACGAAGGGAATCCTAAGCTATGAGCATGCCCCCTCCCCCCAACCGAGGTTCACCTAGAAAAGTGCGAAGTAGCTAGCAGCCCCCATCCCCTCGTGTCGCCATGAAGGGAATCCTAATTAAGCTATGAATGCATGCCACCCAACCGAGGTTCACCTAGCAAAGTGCGATGTAGCAGCCCCCCCCCCCCACACACACGCACACTTTCATTCGGCGGGCCAGAGAGGCCTATATCTCACCAAGATGGATCGTAAAATGGACCAAGAATAATCCACCTTGGTCGTACAACCTCTCTCTTGTTGTTGCTCAAAGTGATGGCCGTCCATGCGATCCCGGAGATGGGCTAGCTCGCCAATAATCACGCAAGTAGCTAGTCCTTGAAGACAACCACTGCATGCGTGTGGCCCAAACATATGTATCAAGAGGTGTGTTTTTGAGTAACAATGGAACAACTTTGATGTGGCACCGTGATTTCGAACTAGAAATCCCCACACCGAGTGAGGGTTAGGTTGACGATGCATATGTATGTTACACCACACTTCAAACCAACGACCGGGATTCATATATGCATGCATGCGTGCATAGTATATGCGCTCAAACTTAATTAGGTCTGAATCTCACCATGACCTATACTACGATAACACGAACCAAATGAAGAATCCGCCATGGTAACCTATCTTGTGATCATGGATGTCCACGCGGGCCCATGAATATATAGGCTTGTCGCAGATAACCACGCGAGGGAGTGTATCGTTCGAAGGCAACCACTACATGCATATGTATGGTGGTGATGCGTGCATGCATGTTTGAATACACAACATTGATGTGGCGCGTGTGTCAAAAATCATACACTAGCTCCCCACACAGAGCGAGATCGGTTCATGATGGTGTCGTTGTACTAGCCACTTCGACTCAATGGGAGGGATTCATGCGTACACATGCATGTGTGTGTGCTCAAAGTGTATCATGCATGTCATCCCAGAGCAAAAATAATAATTCCCTCCCAAGTCAAATTAACCTCTCTTGTTGTCAGGCAAAAAGAAGTGATGGACCAAGCGGGCCCACAGATGGAAAGCATCGATATCGCTGATAACCGCTTAAGTGGGTGCGAGAGGACAACCACCACCACTTTACATGTGGGCCAAACATATATATGTTGAATACCCAAAATGCACAACTTTGATTAGCCACATGCCTCAAAAAGCGTAAACCATGCACCCACATAGAGCGAGGTTCATATCAAGCATACTACATATGATGGCCCCTTCCCCCCTCTTCACCGCATACTATATGCTCCTGCCGTAATATATGTACAACCCAAAAGAATCCTCATCGATGGTGAAATTAATTAACCTCTCCCGATGTAGGTTAAAGTGATGCATGCATGCATGCATCGACGATGGCCTCGTGGGCCCACAGATAGAAGCGTCACACGTGAGTGTCCTAGCTAGGATATATATGCATGTGGCCCAAAAAGGTGTTGTGTGATGTTTGAATAACCAATTTCACAATTTTGATGTGGCACGTGCCTCGGTAACCAAAAAGTCCCGACACTGAGTGAGGTGTACTTGTTCACGGACGCATACGTATAGTATATATGCTAGTCCCTCCCACCTCTTCGACGTGTACTATATACCACCATAACACAAACAAAAAAGATTCTACCTTGCTAGTCAAATTAACCTCACTACCGGCTGTTCGTCAAAGTGATGGACGACGACCTCGCGGGCCCACAGAAAGCGTCACACGCGAGTATCGAGTGTCGTGTAGGACAACCATCGACTGCATGTGGCAAAACATTTATGTATGAAAGGGTTGTGTAATGTTTTAAATAACGATTTCACGACTCTGATGTGGCACCAGCCTGCCTAACAAAACAGCCAACCCACACGGTGGCTCACAACTCGTAGTGTACTGCGAGCCACCCGCCACCCCCAGACGCACACACCCACACACACACACACACCGCGAATCCACTGCAACTACGATGCATGTTAAATTAATTATCCCGCGGTGAACATATATGTTACCAAAGGAGGGACGTTTTAATTTCAAAAAAATCACAGAGATCATTAAGACATTTTAGTACATTGATTGATTGATTTTCTATGGGTATAATGTGCAAAAATCAAATTTGAGCTACATGCACACGTGACAGTTCACCTAAATGGATTGCAAAAACACATGTGTCTCACTGGGTGCATGTTTACTCCCCGTGCAACAAATTTCAAACATTGAGAATCTTGATTTTTAAATTCTAGTACATCCAAAACTTATTTGCAGTTCATGAAACTTATCGTGTTGTCATATGGACACCAATACAAAGTGGTATTGTACTTTTTTGTCAAATTTGAGACCCGTTTTGATGTAATCTTTATCTAATTACAGACGGGAGATTATTAATAATTGGGAACCAATATCCCAAACTGATTATTTATTCGAACCGTGAGCGTTAGACCAACAATGGGTACGTGCCATGCTTCGGTTAAGCAATAAAGTGACATCATTAATCATCCAAATAGAAAAACAATATATGTGCCGCCGTGCAACCCGTGTGGCTTGCGAGCAGGCATGAGTTGACGGGACGCATGCGAGCAGTCCGCCGCTCAGGCATACGGGGAGGCGTGCGTGCAGGTGTGTGAATTGACGGAGGCGTGCTCCCTTCGCAGTGTCATCAGGAGGCGTGCAAGTAGCTGTGTGAAACTTTGGTAGGCATGCCAGCAGTCCGGTGGGCAGGCTCATCGGGAGGCGAGCCATCGATTTGACCGTCGCCCGCCTCTCTCCCACAACTCCCACTACTCCATATTAATGGTGCGCCCGAGCATCCGCACCCCCATCCTCGCTACGCACACACAATTCTCTCTCTCCGCTTGCATCCTCGACGCCGCTCTCGGTCCTCAAAGCCATCAGTGTATGAGGATGCCGCCGAAGCGCCCCATCGGAGGGAGTGGCGACGCTGGGGCTGCTAAAGCACCGGAGCACGGCGTGGAGATGGAGACAGAGGTTGGCGTCACCGCCGGCGAGTTATCGCTGCTCCCTAACATCGTCGACGGCGTCGATCTTCCACAGCCAGAGGCAGAGTTCCACACTGACTCCGACGACCGCTGCGACAACGACTCCGACGACCACTCCGGCGACGACTCCAACGACGAAGGACAGCTGGTTAGTCATCTATACCCATTTATGTGTCAAATAGATCATAGGGTTTCGCTGGTTACTCCTGCCTCCCCCTTTTTGGAATAGAAATCCTATGGTTATGTCTCCCAATCCATGAAATCTGAGTAAATTTCGTTAGATCCATGTAGTGTATTGATTGTTTGAATGGTACAGGTGATAAGTGATTAGTTGTTTCATATGTGTAAATGATTTCTGCTAGTAATCCGACTAGGGTTAGTGTTCGTGCTAATAATTCCTAGCCAGGACTTGAAAATTGATTTTGAATGACCTACCTATGTTTGTGCCATTATTTTCTTCAAGATTGGTCTGTACATAGACGACTGTGCTTAAAAATCAAACCATAATCTCTGGATATGTATAAATAAATAGCCATAAATTCCTAATCCTATTTCACGACATGTAATCAGTGATTTGATGCCAAATTTGTTTTACTATTTGTATAGGTGTTGTCTGACGATGTGGACAGCGAGGATGAAGATTCCTAGAGGAGGTACAAGAGGCGAATCCTGAGGGAGCTTTATGCGGGAATGCATAACAGGCGTATTATGACCTAGGACGACGGCTATGGATGCCCATTTTGCAACCACAAGATTCATGACGCGTACCTAAGTGTTCTGGCGCATGCAAGAGGATGGGTCGTTGGATCCTTCAAGTAGAAGTATTCTCGTAGGGTGGCGCGCGGCGCGTACGCCGAGTACCTGGAGAAGCTTCAGGATCGTGCCGGCCGCATGTGAGATGAGATGTGGGATGGATCGAACTATGTATGCTTGAGCATGCGTAATGATGGTTGAATATGTACTTATGGTTGAACTATGCTTATGTACGTGTACGCTTATTATCTATGTCTGAGTATGCTAAATATTTTGCCAAATTTTGGTAAAAATTACAATGGGGACCAATAAACCAGGACGGAGGTAGTACATCAATCACACACGGTTCCCAAAATTGGAACCGTGTGCAATGACTTTCATTTTTCCTGCTACGTCAATCATGTAAGTGCATCTAGTGCCACCCCCAGTTGGTTTTGAAGTATTGACGACAAATTTGGTTGAGGGACTAATGTGTTTGTGAGAATTGCAGGATAACACAGGTAGTGTCCCTCATTGATTCGGTTTACCTACCGGAGATGACCCCTAAAAATGTATGAAGACATTGACAACAATGGTGGTATATGAAGATATTCATATTGAAGACTATGACATGGGAAGACATTGAGTGAAGACTATGGAGCGCGAAGACTGTGTCGTTTCGTTGTTTCCTTTCTCTTCGTTGTTGAGTCATAGGAACCACCATACTGTTAAGTGGGGTCCAAGTGAACAAAGTCAGAATGACTGAAGTGATGCTCAACCCAAAGCCTATGTCTTCGAGCGAAGACAATGAGACCAAATTTTATCCAGAGCTGGATGAGTCAGCTTTGCTTGTAGCCCAAGTAAAGTTGCCGTGAGTGTTTGAAACCTGACCGTTGGAACACGTGTCAGTTCCTTAGTGACCCAGGGTCATTTCGGACATATCAGGTCGGGTTGCCTAGTGGCTATAAATAGCCCACTATAACATCCCAAATTTTCAATTTGGAATGTTATACATAGATCATCATTGCATATCATATTTTTGTTGCATTGTTGGCTAGATCCTAGAAATTCTACGCAACTCAAGGACCCACAGAGAGAGTTGGGGATTTCGTTATTTTCATATTTGAGTTTTCTCAAATTTTGAAAATAGGATCGTTTGATTTTATTTATTTTATCTTCAATTATTTCTACTATCAAAATATGAGAGAGGGAATAAAATGACTTTCCCAAAATAAAGAAATAATGAAGATTTAATAAAAAAATCAAATAAGATTTTATTTTGGAGTTTTTTCGCTTTTTTATTTGGATTTAGGAAAAATGCGCGCTTTTCAAAATTGCATTTAGGCCCCAAATAAATGTTCATCTTGTCCGGCTTGATTTTAGAAGCCGGGGAAAATTTATTTCGGGATTTTTGGAGACCGTTTAGTATTTCTTTCGTTTGATTTTCTGCGCGTAATTATTTAAAAAAAACGCGAACCGACCTTCGGGCGTGCCAGCGAGACTCACCGGGCAGCTTATATAAAGCGCCGCCGAGCCGCCTCACCAACAACCCCGCCACGGCCCACCCCCCTAAACCCTAACCCTAACTGGCCCCCTTGCCGCTTGACCATTGCCGTGACCCGCGTCGCCGCCGCCGTCGCCGAGCCGCCGCCGCCGACCGCCTCCCGAGGTTTGCCGCGCCTCGTAAACCATGCCGTCGGTTTTTTTTTCAAAAACCCATCGGTTTTCTATGGTTTATTTTTTTAGTTTCGTTTTTTTTAGTAGATCGGTTTTTTTTCGGTTAGGTTAAATAGCGAGCGTTCGCTCGTTCGTTCGTTTTAACGAACATGTTCGTCAGATTATATCTAGTTAACGAACGTTCGTTCGTTAACCTGTTCGTCGTTTTTCTTTTTCTCGGATTTAATCCGCGATTTTTCTGATCGCGATTTCTGATCCGATTTTCGTTTTAGTATAACTTTTCGCTCGTTTATCGGAATCAGGCGATTCAAGCGCCTGGAGTTTCATCTCGAAACCCTCTTTCCGAATAACCAACTTAAACAAGTTTTTTCTTCTGTAAAATTTGATTTAGATCCAGATTAGTTAAACGAAGCTGTTTTCTTTCGCCGTTTGACTTCCGTTGCTTCGTTTGTTTTGATTCTTTTTGCAAACCGGAGTTCTTAAGTTGAACTTTCTGGTTAGATTTTTTATTTGAGTTTTACCTGTGCATTAGATGGGTACTTATTGTATGCTTGTTTGTTTGACTACGATAGAATACCCGGAGTGCGCCGCCTGTTATTTCGAGTCTCTAGGTTTCGCGGATCATCAGCAAGGCAAGTAACACTTTGATCATATCTTTTCTCATACCCAGTTTTTATGCATTAGATCAATCTTCAAACATTGCATTGATTTAGGATCTACTTAAATTGTGGGATGGGAAGTAGTTGAGGTAGTACCTATTACCTGTTTTATTATCAACCTTTGGGAGTTACTTCTACGTTTGCTTATTATGCCATGCTATGCTAGTAGACGTGGATTGGGTGAGTGTATTCCATGACAGATGTGAGATTGTTAAATTAATGGTTTACTTAAGGTGGCAACTTAAACACACATATGGGTGGATTGAGGCACCTGGTTTCTGGACTTACTGTTTTTCTTGGACCGCCACCCAGGCTCAAAGGGATCATGAGATTATTCATGCTAGAAACTTCCGTGTGCAACCACAAGCCATTATGGGCTCTGGCATAGTTGATTACGTCGTGCGAACTCTTACGGGTAGACTAGCAGATGTAGGGGAAAGTAGGTGTACCGGTCTACCCACACGTAAGGTGCTAGCGCTTCCGAAAGACTATGTCTCGGCATCCGTTTCTCAAACATCATGTAGTGCGAGAAATCCAACAGAGGCGATCGAGTCTTGTGGGGAAAAGTGCGCAAACCTCTGCAGAGTGTATAAACTAATCATGATTAGCCGTGTCCCCGGTTATGGACATCTTGAGTATCTAGTACTTGGATATCATGTGAATCTCATCATGTTACTTCTAATTAATATTGTTGGGATGATAATGAGTACTTTTAAATTGGGATTGAGAATGCTGTCAACCATTCTCAATGTTTAACAACCAGCATGATAGTTAAATAAACTTATTCCTTTGCAGGAGGGAAAAATTGGCTTTACGCAAAACTATAACCATAGAGCTTTCCACCAGCCAAATATGCATGTAGTATAGTTATTCCATTATTGTTCTCTATGTGTTACATTGCCAGCATATTCCATGTGCTGACCCGTTTCGGGCTGCAACGTTTCATGTTGCGACTTTTTAGACGCATTTAGTAAGGTGCTTAGGTCGTGGTTCTATACTCAGTGATGCCGTTGGAGTTGATGGACTCGCTTATTCTTCCAAGCCTTCCGCTGTTATCGTATTTAGATGGCCTTATGCCATATTTATTTTATTAAGTTCTCTTTTGAGACACTCGATGTAATAAGTGTGTGATTGCTACTCTGTTATAAATCCTTCAAGTACTGTGTGGTGTCAGCATTACTGATCCAGGGATGACATCTGAGCACAGAGATCGGATTGTTTGAGGTCTAGTCGCTACAGCCCGCCCCCTACACCATAAATTGGTGGCTGCTCAGAGTTAGTGCACGGCTTTTGTCGTTTGAGAGCAACCCACCTCGAAGCCTTTGAGAGAGAAATCCTTGCGAGGACAAAGCCCAAACACCCGAGCCAAAGAGTGTTAGGCATCATCAAGTCTTTACATCTGCGTGACTCAAGACTTATTACACTTGAGGACTGTGAATCCTCCAGCCGGTTAGGCGTCGCGTTCTGAGCATCCAAGAGTCATTTTGGATCGCCGGTGAACGAAGTCTGTGAAGGTTTGGAAGTCTACCTTGAAGACTTACCAGAGTGATTGGGCGAGGACTGTGTGTCCTTAGCTCAAGGGGAATAAGGTGAAGACGCGGTCTTCTGAGTTGAATCTCAGCCTCCCTAACCAGATGTACAGCTGTCACAGCAACTGGAACTGGTCCAAAAAATCCTATGTCTTCAACAAGTAACTGGTTCTATCCTCTCCTTTCCTCTACTTAGAGTTTGTCTTCGTGAAGTCATTGCCTGTTTGTCGTACCTGTTTGACTTCATTACTTGACTACTATCGTTGGTTGGCTTCATACTATCTTCCATCCTGATCCTTACTACTAAGCTGCTATTAGTCTTTGTACTTTCACATTATTGTATACGTGACTATGGTTTGCTTGTTGTAGTCTATCTTCCGCTGCATATCAATTAGGTCAATTCTATCGTTTGTCTTCGAAAATTCCACGTTTAGAAGACTTTCATAAAAATCGCCTATTCACCCCCCTCTAGTCGATAACTAGCACTTTCAATTGGTATCAGAGCAAGGTACTCCCTTGTTCTGTGTGATTCGGTTTAACCACCTAGAGTTTTAGCTATGTCGACTGCAGGGATAATCAAAGTCTCCGCTGCTTGCCCGTGTTCGATGGAACTGAATATCCCTACTGGAAGAATAAGATGCGCATGCATCTTGAAGCCATTGATGTCGACCACTGGTATGTCGTCAAGAACGGCGTTCCCAAAAATGGTGAAGGTGTCACCCCTGCTGATGTCAAGAAGTTCATTCAACTGACTCAACCGCCAAGAACATTATCGTGGTCATCGACCAAAGGACAAGATGGCCATGTGAGTGCTCTGAAACGTCGAAGCTAGTGCGGGACTGGCTATCCAAGGTCAACGAAGGTGTCTCAACCCAGAGAGATCAAAGGATCAGTGTTCTTCGCAACCTCTTCAACCACTTCAAGAGAAACGACAATGAAAATGTCCAGCTCACGTTTGATCGTCTCACCGACATCACAAATGAGCTTCGTGCTCTCGGCGCCACCGAGATTACCAAGCATGAAATCGTCAAGACACTCTGAGATCACTTGACAACTCCTTTGACACCCTTGCCCTCATGATACAAGAACGCCTACGACTTCAAGACACTCGATCCGTCGATATACTTGAGAGGCTCAAAACACATGAGTTCCACTTTACGAGAAAAGAGATATCTATGGTCCCAACTATGGACGAACTCGCTTTGAAGGCAAAAGTTGTTTCCTCATCGAAGAAGAATCATTGTAGTTACGATGATCCTGAAGACATTGGAAAGGAACTTGCTTTGCTTGTGAAGAAGTTCCAGAAGTTCACTAAGAAGAAGGGCTTCAGAAAGTCTTCACGATCTAGCTCAAGAAATGATGAAGCTTCCACTCATGACCACAAGAAGAGAACATGTCACAAGTGCAAGAAACCTGGACACTATATATCTGAGTGCCCACAGTGGGACAATGAGAAGAAGAAGAAGAAGAGCAAGGAATATGATTCTGATGACAAGAAGAAGAAGAAATCTTCAAAGTCTTCTTCCAAGTCCTCATCAAAGTCTTCATCTCATAAGAAGAGCTCATCTGGCAAGGCTCGTGCTTTTGTTGGCAAGGAAATGGATTCAGAGGAGGAGTCTGCTTCTGAGGAGGCGGAGGTGGAGTCTGGAGAGGAGTCCGACCCTGGTGTTGCAAGTCTGGCTCTAGCCACAACCTATGTTGCCAAGTCCATCTTCAACAATGAAGACAATGACTTCCACACCAACGCTAAAGCTGATGACAAGGACGACCCTGCTCCCACCTACTGCTTCATGGCACGTGGTGCCAAGGTAAAATCACGTGATGCTTACTTTCAACCATCAAGTGAAGATGACTCTGAGTGTGAATCCAAGCCCAGCTACAAAACACTTGCTAAAATTGCAACTGAACAACAAAAAGCTATGGAACATACTAAAAAACTGTTAGACAAAAGCGATGACCTGTTGGACGCGGAAATGACACGTTCACAGTCCTTAGTTGAAGACATAAAAAATCTTCATGCTAAGTACCAAGAACTTGAAAGTCGTCATGAATCTCTCTCAACCACTCATGAAAAGCTCTCCTATGATTACCTTCAAAGGAAGCAAGAGCTTGAGAAATTGAGAGCGGCTCATGAAAATCTTCAAAAAGAGAATGAGTCACTTCGCTCAATGATCAGTCCCGCCAGGATGGATTTGAACCACCATGTCTAAAATGCCTTGGCGTGATATCGCTACCTCTGTTGCTGAATGTTCAACTGCTACTCTTGTTGCATTGTCTTCAACTCTTGATGTGGTAACTAACCCCTCTGCGGAGGATATCACTACTATTGCTTGATGAAAATGCTAGGTTGAAGACATTGCTTGAAACAGGATGCATAAAAGTCGAAGGACATCGACACTATGCGATGTCCTCAAAGGCGATTCTGAACGAAACCCTAGGAAAGAGGGTGTTGGGTTCGAAAGGAAAATGAATGTTGATGGTTCCTACTGGAAGCCTGAGCAGTATCCCAAAACCACATGGGTTGCTGCAAAGAGACCTTCAGTGGATCCATCCACCTTATCTGGCTTTACCTGTGCTAATCCTAGTATCATTGATGAATCCTTTGATGCAAACTATAAACTGTTCAAAAATCACAATGGTGAAGTGTTTGCCAGGTATATTGGTACTAACTGCAGGAATGGACCATCTATGAAGAAGATCTGGGTTCCCAAAAGTTGTCTTGAGAATCTTCCAGTGAATGTTATCATGACACCACCTAGGATGAAGACAAACCCCAGACCTAAGGCGTCATATGGTCCAAAGGCTTCAAACAGATAGAGGACTCACCTGAGTCACCCTAACGCCAATGTTTTGCAGGGAAACCGCACTCAAATTTATGAATATGAGCGTGTGTCTTCAAACCGCTATGTTCATAGAACTAAGAACTTTTCTGCTTATTCATATGAGTATCATTCATCTCCTGCAAGGCTATTTGCTAGGGCTCCAAAGCCGAAGTTCTCAGATGCTGCACTTAGACTCATTGCTTCTAAGCCACCCCTGAAGATGTGGGTGGTTAAGAAGAATTAACTTTGTTTTGCAGGGAAGGGTCTCCAGCCGAAAATCAAAGGCGTCTGATGATATTGCTGGGGACCTAAAACATCTTGTAGGGCGCAAGATCAAATGCCCAAATGGTCTCACTATGTATTTTGTTCCTGAATTTTTTGCCATTCATCCTATCAGTCCTAATCTTGATCTGAGCTTCAATAATCCTCTTGCCCGTCAAATGTTTATGCTTCACAATACTCTTGGTGAAGCCTATCCCCTAACTGCATCTTGTAGGGTATGACACCTCATGCTTGTAATGGATTATGGATAGCGGATGCACTAATCATATGATTGGTGATCGAAGTCTTCTCATGGACTCAACCTTACGTCCATCGGACAAGAGTCACATCACATTTGGTGACCTTTGGTAAAAGCAAGGTATTGGGTCTAGGTAGAGTTGCAATCTCAAAGGATCAACACATGGATAAAGTGATGCTTGTTGAATCCCTTGGTTTCAACTTAATGTCTGTCTCAATGCTTTGTGACTTGAACATGATTGTGCTATTCAGAAAATATCGTTGCCTTGTACTAATTTAGTCTGACAAGTCTCTAGTCTTTGAAGGGTATCGGAAAGATGATCTATACATGGTAGATTTCTCAGCAGGTCCACAGCTTGCCGTATGTCTTCTGGCAAAAGCTTCGAATCTTGGCTCGCATCGGAGGTGGGGCATGCTGGCATGAGGAACTTACACACACTCGCCAAGAAGAAGCATGTCATAGGCATCGAGGGTGTCAAGTTCAAGAAGGATCATTTGTGTGGTGCCTGCGAAGCTGGAAAGATGACTAGGGCAAAGCACCCGTCGAAGACAATCATGACGACATCTCAACCCTTCGAGCTGTTACACATGGACTTATTTGGCCCTACTCACTACTCTACCCTCACAACAACTGCTTGTCTCTATGGCTTCGTCATTGTTGATGACTACTCAAGAGATACCTGGGTGCACATAATTCTCTACAAGACTGAAGTACAAGATGTCTTGAAGCTTATGTCGAGCCATGACCAATTATGGCGTCAAGATCAAGCATATCAGAAGTGACAATGGCACTGAGTTCAAGAACACCGGACTTGATCTTTATCTGGATACAGTGGGAATCACTCATGAGTTCTCTGCTCCATACACACCTCAGCAAAATGGCATCGTAGAGCGCAAGAACAGAACCCTCATTGAGATGGCTCGAACAATGCTCGACGAGTACAAGACACCAAGAAAGTTCTGGCCTGAAGCTATTGATACAGCATGTCACGTCATCAACCGTGTTTACATCCATAAGCTTCTGAACAAAACATCCTATGAGCTCCTTACTGGCAAGAAGCCAAATGTACGCTACTTTAGAGTATTTGGAGCTAGGTGCTGGATCAAGGATCCCCATCACAAGTCAAAATTTGCACCTAAAGCTCATGAAGGCTTCATGCTCGGTTACGGAAAGGACTCGCACTCTTACAGAGCCTTCAACCTCTATCTCTACAAAATCATCGAAACTGTGGACGTGCGATTTGATGAAACCAATGGTTCACAAAGAGAGCTCCTGCCAACTACACTAGACGAAGCTCCGCCCAGTGAATCTATCAAGCTGATGGGAACTGGAGAAATCATGCCTTCTGAAGCACAGCCTGAAGAGGAACTTATCATTTCTGCACCTAACCAACCTGAAGACAATGCTCAGTCTGAAGAGAATCCTCCCAATGATGACAATGATCAGCAAGAGCAGAGTCTTCATCCAATTCATCCTCGAGTCGCAAATGAAGTACAAATTGAGAAGATAACTGATAGCATCAATGCACCTGGTCCACTTACTCGCTCAAGAGCAACACAGTTAGCAAATTTCTGTGGACACTTTTCTTTTGTGTCAATATCAGAACCCAAGAAAGTAGCTGAAGCCTTTATGGAACCTGAATGGATACAAGCTATGCAAGAAGAACTTCAACAGTTCAAGCTGAACAATGTTTGGGAACTTGTCAAGCGTCCCGACCTCATAAGCATAACATTATTGGCACAAAATGGATATATCAAAACAAGCAAGATGAGCATGGTCAAGTCGTCGAAACAAAGCACGACTTGTGGCTCAAGGATATACTCAAGTTGAAGGAATTGACTTGATGAAACATTTGCTCCTCGTGGCTAGGCTTGAAGCTATTAGCATCTTGCTAGCCTCGCTAACCACCACAACATCTTGCTATATCAAATGGATGTGAAGAGTGCATTTCTCAACGGCAAGATTGAAGAAGAAGTATCGTCGCTCAACCACCGGCTTTGAAGATCCAAAACATCCCGATATGGTGTACAAGCTAAACAAAGCATCAGATGGCCTCAAACAAGCTCCTCGCGCTTGGTATGATACGATCAAAGACTTCAAGAGCAAAGTCTTCAAACCTGGATCCCTCGATCCAACACTCTTCACGAAGACATATGATGGTGAACTGTTTGTGTGCCAAATATATGTGGATGACATTATCTTGGCTGCACCAACCGAAATACAGTGATGAGTTTGGATACATGATGCAAGAGCAATATCGATGTCCATGATGGGTGAGCTGAAGTTCTTCCTTGGTCTTCAAATTAAATCGACAAAGGAATGGCATCTTCATATCTCAAGAAAAATACCTCAAAGATTGTGCAAGAAGTTTGGAATGCAAGATTGCAAAGGTTACACGACGCCAATGCCAGACCAAACACCATCAGGGTCCCGACCACAATGGTAAAGAATTTGATCAAAAGGTATACCGCTCCATGATTGGTTCCTTACTTTACCTATGTGCATCTAGGCCAGATATTATGCTTAGTGTTTGTATGTGTGCTCGATTCCAAGCGGCACCAAAGGAATCGCATCACTTAGCGGTGAAGCAAATTCTTCAATATTTGGCTCACACCCCAACGCTCGGATTATGGTATCCAAAGGGCTCAGAATTTGATTTGGTTGGATTCTCGGATGCTGATTATGCTGGTGACAAGGTGGATCACAAGTCTACATCGGGCACATGTCACTTTCTCGCACGATCACTTGTCTGTTGGTCTTCAAAGAAGCGTAACTGTATCACTCTCAATCTGCTGAATCTGAATACATTGTTGCTTTGGATCTTCTGCGCTCAGCTTCTATGGATGAAGCAAACTCTCAAGGACTATGGCATCAATCAAACAAGTACCTCTCTTCTGCGATAACGAAAGCGCCATCAAGATTGCCAACAATCCAGTCCAAGACTCAAGACAAAGCACATTGAAATTCGTCATCTCTTTCTCACAGATCATTTCATGAAAAGGATATTGACATCATTCACGTCAACATTTGAAGAGCAATCGCGATATCTTCACAAAGCCCTTGGATGAGAAAAGGTTTTGCAAGTTACGGTGTGAGCTAAATATCTTGGAATCCTCAAATGTCCCGTGATCGTGCACACATCCTAACACTTATGCATGTTGATGACTTAGATGTGCAACACACGAAGTAAAGTATATCTTCAATCAATGAAGACTTACATTACGAGTGTGAATACATTAACATGGAATTTGACTTGGAGCGCCACGATAATTGTGCGCCGCTTTCGGTCTAATACTTCCTATCTGTGGGTAACGCCACCACCAAATTTCTCTGTTTGAAGTGTTTCACTCATGGCGTTATTTTAGCTATGTCTTCACATTTGGTTTGTCTTCAAAGTTCAACTTATCTTCATGATTTTCTTCACTATGCTGATTTGATTGCTTTCTGATATATATATATATATATATACTAGTGTTCTGTCCTCTACATCATTCACTTATAGCTATGTCTTCCTAGTTGAATCTTTTGAACTAAGTGAATGTGATCGGACCCTAATCTCTCTATGCTTTCTATCTCAAACTCTATCTGTCCAAATCATATGCATTCTATTGAAACTGTCGAATGTCTTCTCTGCGTCCTTGTCATCAGAAGACACAGAGACAAACATTAAGACTGTTTTAAATGATTCATCCTTATTGTTTGAAATCCGGAGAAGCCGGAATGACCATCCGACAAACCTGGAGGGCGTGGGAACGTGGGACATCTCTGAGTATGTTGCATGCTTGCCACGTACCCCTCAGATGTGAACCGCCAGGGGCACCTGAGTAATTGTGTTGTGCCGCACACCTCCTTATAAATACATGTCCCCTGCGGTAAAGAAAACCTTCTTCCACCTCTCCACCTCATCAAAACCCTAGCGCCACCGCTAGCTCACGACGACGCCGGCGACGAAGCGCTTAGCTGCCGCGACTTCTCCGACGCCGTCCTCACGCCGGCCGCGAACATCGTCCTCTCTGCAGCCGCCGTAGCTGTCCTCCGTCGCCAAGTTAGGGCACAATGGATTGAACTGCTCGGTCTCCTACTCATCCCATCTAGCAGTTCTTCGTGTGGTAAATATAACTCTATTTTTACCATCTTTTTGATCCTCAAAGATTCATCCTGTTTACCAAAGTTGGTTTCTGCCTATACAATGCTAGATCTATTCTGTCTGCATCTCATACTGCCGAGTATATTCACTTAAGCTTCATATCTAGTTAGATTCCTCACTTGTACCTATTCACGGATTCGTACAAATCTGGAACCAACTCTCAACGTATAAGTGAATGTCTTCCCATCATGAGGTCAATGTCTTCAAACTGATTTATCTTCAAACTCTTCTGAGAATGCATATGACCTCTTCCCCTTCCCTCGCATCTCTAATGCTGTCACAGGTACATGTCCGTGGGATAATCCCTTGGTTCTCATAGTCTGCATTCGTTTGCAGAATTCTTACATCATCACATTAACTCTCCCGACGCCAGTTCCTGTTTGTCCAGCAAGCGAAAACTTTTGAAGCCTTTGAACGTATTGAAGCCATTCAGTTTGAAGTTCATGGCTGCAGAGAAATCAGTACGGAAGGGTGGCAGACAGCGTCGTGGGGGAACATCAAAAGATTTGCGTGATGACCTCGTAGAGCTTTACAAGACAGATCCTGAAGAGAATTATAATCAGCGCAAGACACGAATCCAATGGATTCGACGATATTGGGCTGAACAATGGTTCAAATACAAGTTCGTGACCCAGGAATACGCTGAGAAGAATGCTATCAAAAGTCCTTGGGGTGATATTCTCTTTCAAGGCCTTCCACTGTAACATCCCAAATTTCCCATTTGGAATGTTTTACAATTATAGCTAAGCATCTATGCATATTGTTTGAAATTGAGTGACATTTGAATTATTTCAAAAGATTTTGAGTTGTTGGATATTGAATTCAAATTGGCAGTTGAAATTTATTTCAAAACAATGCCTGACAAATACTTGAGAAAAAGTATGAGAGGAGTAAACATGACACTCCAAAAATGTCAGATGAAAAACCTTGCCAAAAAAAGTTTGAATTCAAATTTGATTTTATTTGGGATTTTAGAAAATGTTTTTTTAAAGTTTGAGTTTTGCCCCTGGAAAAATGTTCAAATTGTAGGGAATATTCCCCTGATAATTTTGATATATATATGTCCTATATAAAATATATATATTTAATATATTCTCTCTCTCTCCTTATTCAAAAAAAGGAAAAAAAAACCCCAGCGCCACCAGCTAACCGCCCAGCCAGCCGAGGCAGCCCGGCCAATGGCGCCCTGGCCAAGCCAGCCATGGGCCGAGCCAACCCGCCCAGCCAGCGCCCAGCCGACCGACCCAGTAGCCGCGCCGATTCCCCTTCCTTCGGTCGCCCGACCCAAACCCGCCTCCCTCTCTCGACACACTGACCCCACCTGTCTTCTTCCTCTCCACGCCACCCGTCGCCGCCGCCGCCGAATCCCGAGATCGCGGGATCCCTCCCGATCCGCCCCTCCTCCAAGTCGACGCCCCTATAAATACCGCACCCCTCGACCCGTTCCCCACTTTCCCCTCGCCTAACCCCTCCACCTCGCCGCAATCCCTCGCGGGCCCGAAGCCGCCGCCATTGTTGCCACACCGAGCGCCGTCGACCGTCGCTGTCGTCGCCACCGCATGTAAGTCATTGAAACCCCACCACCGTCGGATCTAATATCTAGGGCCTAGATTAGATCTAGTGAAGGGGTAGGTTTTATTTTAAATAGATCCGGTTTAGTTACGGTTTATTTTGGTTTAGTTAGTGGTTTAGTTAGACCGGCCCGATCGGTTTATTCCCTCGGGCGCGTTTTAGTTATTTGTCGCCCGAGCGTTAGATAGGCCCGTTAGCGCCAGTTTTCCTTTTAGATATTTTTTTTCGTTTCTGTTTTTAACAGAATAGTTTCAGTTTTGTAAAATCCACATCTTTTAGGTTACTTGATATTTTTAGTTGATTTTTTGTTAGTTTGCAAATTTGTTGTAGTTTCTGTAGAAAATATGTTTAGTCATGTTTAAATTATTATAAATTGTTTTATTTTAGTTTTAGACAGATTAGTATTTCTGCTATAAAATGAGTTAGGATTATTTTATTTTAGTGATTCTTTTGTCACTACTTTGTTTTGACCTTGCCTAACCGTAGGAATTTATTTGGGCATTTTAGATTTAATAAAAAAATAGTTTTAATCAAAATCATGTGGTTCTTGTTTATTTAATTAGCTACTGTTTTCCTATTGTTTTCTTTAGTAAATAATTTTATTTTACCTATGTTATAGTTTATTTTAGATTAGTTTCTGTAGCTTTAGAACATGAACTTTTATTTACAGAAAATAAAAAGTTTATTTTATTTTCTTGTTATTTGTTGGCTTGGATTTCTTCGAGTTTTCTTTGGGTTTTGGTTCAATTGTTTTGTGTGTTATGTTAGCATGCTGTTATGTTAAGTGATTGTATGATTTATGCTTATACGATTGTTTTGCTTCGGTAGAATTTCTGGAGTGCGAAGCCTGCTATCACGAGTCCCTAACTTTGAAAGACCGTTAGCAAGGCAAGTCATTTGACCATGTTTTCTTTTACAATGCCTATGATTTTATTGCATTAGAATTATACCTCCCCACCATGCATGCAGTAGGAGAATTTTAAGTTATGTTCTTGAGTAGTATCATGAGGTAGGATGAAACCAATTTCCTTGTTACCATGGCCGGACGAAGTAGTTTATTTTGCTATGCTCGTGAGACGGGGTTGGTTGAGTGATTCATAAGGGAGATGTGAGAGTCAAGATGATGACAACCCCATGACTTCAAGCTCAAGATGGACTTCAAAATTCACTCTTGGGTGGAGGGCGGTTGACGGGCACCTGGAGAAAACCAGCGGTTGGCGGGATGCATGGAGAAGCGCCATGACATCTAGCGGAGAGCTTCACCCAGCCACGAAGAGACGGATGGATACCCATTGACGGAAGCTTACATGCAGCCGCAAGCCATTATGGGCTCGGCTTGGTCAACCCTAGGTGTGACTCGGCGGACGGTGCTATGAGATGTAGAAGAGCGGTAGGATTGGATGGGTACGGCGGTGGCCTGGAGGAACTCTTGGAAGACCCTGTTTCGTTCGTCCGTCTTCAAACACCAGGAAGTGCGAAGACTTAAAGGAGGAGCGATTCTTGCGGGTAAAGTCGCAAACCTCTGCAGTGAAGATCTAATCGGTTAGCCGTGTCCCGATTCTGGACAATTTGAGCCTCTGGAACTTGGAGTATTTGGATATCTCAACACCGAACTTAATAAATTAATTGAGGGGATTACTTAATAATTGGGAATGAGATATTCGTTGGCGGAACCATCTCAATAACTACCAACATTTTTTAGTATTTACAAACAAGTCCTTGTTGTAGGGAAAAACTGGCGTTTTCGCAAAACAATGAAACTTGGAGCCCCACAGCCAAATTGCATATAGTGTTAGTAATTTTTATTGTTGTTCTCTATTCATGACTTGCGGCATATTCAAAATGCTGACCTACGGCTGCAACGTCTTATGTTGCAGGGAGTTTTCGATCGGGGAGTGAGGCTACGATCCACGCTTGGCGATTGCCCTATGGAGTCAGATGGACTCGCTATTCTTCTACGCTTCCGCAGCTTTATTAAGTTTATTTCTCATGAGTTGGCCTTCGGCCGAATTTATTATCTTGTAATAAAGACTCGATATGAGAATCGTGTAATAAAATTCAGGTGTGATTGAACTTTGAATCTTTGCATCAATGTACTGTGTGTGCCAGCATGATCTTGGGATGGTATAGCTACACAGAGACTTGACCGTTTTCGGGTCGGGTCGCTACAGAGATGGTATTCAGAGCACACGTTGACCGTAGGACGTAACCCCTAGGATCGGAAAGCCATAGGAAGAGACTATTTATTTTATGTCCTTATCATTCCGTAATTCTCCCTGTTCATTTCGACTTCTCTCCGATTTTCAACATTCTAGATGGCCGAGTTCACCCCGGTTCTGCTACGGAGTTTTGCGGCCAGATGAGACGATGCCTCTCGGCAAGAAGCTGGTTCAGATCGTGAAGAAGCTGAAGATTGCTCGCCCTCAATCACCGGAAGCCTACCAATGCACTTCCGCGGATACCGCTTCTGAGTTGAGGTGCACATTCGAGGAGGACCTTCGGAGGACATTGAGCCCATTGACTTTGAGTTTACCGATTTCAATTGGATCCTCGGAAGAGACATGGCGATTTATCGTGCACTTGGACATCTCGGGGAAGAGTACAGGGCGAACTCGACCCATCGACCTCGCCATGATTTCTCGCAGAGCTAGGAATGGAGATATCATTCGTACCGTGAGGGCGACTCCATTCTCTCATATGTCCAAGACTTGGAGTGTCTCCTCGAGAAGCGGGAGATCCGGACTCGCCGTAACTCGAAGGTACACAGGAGGCTGTTGTTCCGTGAATCTGGGCCGGAGGAGAAAGCACACGCAGACTTCCTTGACCATGAAGAAGAAATCAAGGATTTCATGGAGAGAGTCGACAAGCTGAAGATGGATGTTGCCGCATTAGAGGAGAAGATGGACTTGGGAAGACCTTTTTCGAGTGGAGATGACGGACCCCTCGTGAGCAATGACCAGGATTATGAAGAGAGCTCCACCAAAGAAAGCCGCAAGAGGAGGCGCCGCACTGCAGGACGCCACACCGGAGGACGCCGCACGGAGGGCGCAAGGATAATTGATGAAGACATTTAGTCGACCGCCATGTTATTTTATTTTAAATCGATCGCTTAGGCCGTTATTTTCAATTAGTCGTGAAATTTGTAATCCGAGATTGAACCATGTTTGAGTTGATTGAATAAATGATTGGTGTGATTATGATTGTGCATTCATATGGGTAGTGATATTTTCTCATTAGACTCTTGTTCTA